>JAODAL010054276.1:0-24742 GCA_025379985.1 Phyllomedusa bahiana
AAATGCTTGGTGGGGCTTCACTTTTGTTTCAAGGCAAGAACCTTCTAAATTTAAATTTATATTCCCCAATTAATTTATCAAATTTCGAACCCTACCTATCTCCATCCCCCCACGGGATAAAAGGGCTCATCAAACACTCTTTAAAACATTATTTGGCAGGCAGGAAGGGCTAGGAAAAACCCCTAAACAACTACAACAACGCAGAACTCATAAAGGTATAAACTTCCCAGACATAAAATTATATAATATCTCAGCAAACCTCTGCATCTGCAGGTTTGGGTTTTTAGCACCCAAACTATGCACCGACAAACTTAACCCCAACTTTTGTCCAAAGAAACCTAACCAATTTGTTGACCCGTTGGCTGCTCCCCCACCCTCATAAAAAGAAAAAACCCACTACTGAGACCCCTTGGAAAACTGGAGGCGGGGCGGGGGGGAAGCCTTTTTATCTGGGAATTTTCCTTTAAAATCCCTTTTTTATACAAAACCCCGAATTTTAAATTAGGCAAACCGCACCTCTTTTTAAACTTGGGTTTTTTCGAAGGACTTCGAACCATATACGATGTATAATTCCCAAACACAAAACAATACCCCTTTAACCGGGCCTGCCTTAAATATACTTTGTTTCACCACATTTTTTCCATTCAGCAACTTCAACACTATGCATCCCAAGTAATTAGACACAACTCACTTAGACTGGAAGATCCCCTATTATAAGTTACAAACTTTTCAAACCCCCGAGACATATCTCAAACTATTATGCCTTCCCAGTACACCCCCGCATACGAAACAGGGCACAAGGACGACAATGGAGAAGGACATCCCCAAAATTAACCGTGGAGAGCTCTCCAGGCCACCCAAAGAACATCCAAATACAACCTAGTAACTCCTATCGGAAATGACCCTTAAACTCTCATAGAACATCCCCCCCATCGCACTACTTAGGGGGGCGTGTCACCCCATCTTGCCCAGGGGGGGAAGTGCAGAAAATTTATTTCACGTTTTCTAAGTCCATCCGCTCAAAGATTTTTGGATTTATACATCTATTTGCAACAACCACACGGCCAACTTCTCCCTACCCCACATGGGCTATTTTTGGTATCATGTGGGGTTTGGGAAAACTGCGAGCCCCCAACACACCAAAAAGTTTACCTTTTAAAACCGGCGGCGCCCCCGCCCAAAAAACCCTTCTCCAAACCTATAGGCCCGCTCTCCCTACCCCCTGCGACTTTTCTTGGGAAAAATGACTTACCCACTTTTAAAAGGTTGGGGAAATCCTCCTTTTCAAAAAGAAAGCAGGGGGGGAAATTTTTTCTCACTGGCAACCAATTATAAACCATCCCTTTCCTAACCACGTTTAACGTCATAAGAAATGTTTTTGGTTCCACATTGGGGTTTTTTACACGTCATCTGGGGGTACACCCAAAAAAGCGCAGACTACTTTTTCCCCGCTACGAAGCACTGTCACAGAAACTCAGGATTCTTGATGGTTCCACGAGTCCTCAATCCTTTTCTTCCCTTTTTCCACTATATCCTGACCCCTCCCTCTTTTCCCTACACCCCCCCCTCAAAAGCGTTTATTGCCCCTGTTTGTCATACATCTCCATGTACTGTAAATGGAAAAATTGCTGTTCCTCCTTGCTGATTAGTACCCTATGTGGTCTTAATTAATTGGATACTTTAAGGTGATAGACCACGCCGCTAAAACATTTGGTCTTATACTGAAAACAAGATACTATAATTCTACTGTTATCACCAGACCATATTATCCAGCCAAAGATTATATGGTTTGCTACATCGTTTAAATAATACACCTGACTTGCCCCGCAAGAACCTGATTATACCAGCATGACAAACTGCATCTCGATAATCTGTGGGGAAACATTCGCAGGGACGTGAACCTTTAACTTTCGACAAGTTGGTTACATCGTAACGTATGTATTTTAAAACACCTCTCCATACTGCATGTTTTTTTTTTTTATTTTAACTTTTATCGTCTTTAATGTTTCCTTGTGGTTCTCACACATGGACTGGCTGCCTTGCCGGCGCGGAATGCGCTCCCACCATCGGGGGAATCCCCCTCAATAATATCTGATTTCATAGTTGATTTTGATCTATGATATATATTCTTGGAGGGGAGAAATTATATGCCTTATATGCTTGCCTCAATGGGCCTCAATGGGGTTGACCTCTATGGCTACTGGCGTGGCCTGCGCAGTGCACGGCAGAACATTCCAATCATACTTGATGGCTTAGTTCATGGTTACATATATGCAAATACTAGACATGACGAAGGCCTAATTTAGGCATCCTACAAATGTTGATTACACTTTGCTAGACCTTGCAATTGAACTCTCCACACCCCACACCACTCTCCCCACCCCCTCACATGCTGTATCGCCCCCTCCCCCCCTTTCTCCTCCCCCCTCCTAACCCCCCCTTAATTGTTTGTTAAAGGTTTGTTCCATGTTGTATGGCCCTTTATAAGGGCCACTGTTTGTTATTACTTAAAGTTACCAATAAACATATTGTTAAAAAAAAAGTTATGGGAAGGCGAGGAGGGAAAAATGAACGTGTCAACAACAAGAAATCGCCGGGGCCTTAAGGGGTTAACTGGAAAGTGCTTTCCTCGGTAAATACGATGGAGAAAAATTTGTTTTATATGTTTGCTTTCTCCTTATCACCATCCACAATATCTCCCTCACTTCTTTTCAAAGGGCTAACATTTTCAGTTCTAATCTATTAGCTATCTATATAGTTACAAATATGTTGGGGTTAGTTCTACCCTCTTTGGCAATCTGCCTTTCTTTCTCCAGCTTTGCTGTCTTTGTCATTATTTTACAAATTTTCCCTTTTAGCTTTTTAGTGCCTCCCTACTGCCCTCCCGTTTGAGTATCTTATATGCTTTCTTTTTGCTATTTATTGCCTCCTTTACCTCTCTTTTGATCCACATTGTTTTTTTCTGTTTATAATCAGTTAATTTCCATAAGGTAATGTACCTCTCACAATGGGCACATAAGATGTTTTTACCCCTTACCACCGCAGTCAGTTTTGGCCTTCCTGACAGAGCCCCATTTTTAAAATCTGACGTGTGTCACTTTATGTGAGAATAACTTTTTAATGCTTTTACCTATCCAGGTGATTCAAAGATTGTTTTCTCGTGACATATTGTGCTTTAAGTTAGTAAGAAATATTGTGAAATTTTGGAAAAATTTGCCATTTTCAAACTTCAACAATTTCTCTGTCTAAGACAGACAGTAATACCACACAACATAGTTTATAAATGGCATCTACCACATGTCTTCTGTATGTTGGCATAATTAAATTTTTTAAATTTATTTAACATTTTATAAGAAGTTGGGAGGCTTACAAATATGATAGCAATTTTTAAAATTTTCAAGAAAAGTACAAACACAGATTTTTTTTAGAGACCACTTCAGTTCACATGTATAATTGAGGTGCTTGTATGTTAAACACGCCCATAAATCAGCCCTTTTAAGAAACTACACCCTTCAGCACTTAGAAAGTCTATTAACCCTTTAGGAGTTTCACATGAATTAAAGAAAAGTGGTGGTAAAATGTCTTTTTTTTTGCCGACTTTCAATTTAATCTATTATTTCATGAAATTTAGTATATGTTAACAGAAAAACATAACTCAATATAAGTTTCTCTAAATCTGCTGTTTTTAGAAATGTATGCGGTCCTAGTTTGACTCAATCACAGGCCTCAGAATTGAAGGAGCACATACTGGATTTTGTAGCTATCATTTTATTATGACATTTTATAGGCACCATATTGGGTTTGCTGGCACCTAAAGGTGCTAAAAACAACACCCTAAAAAGACCCCATTATAGAAACTACACCCCTCAAGGAAGTTATCAAGTGGTGTTGTGAGTATATTGACCCCACAGCTGTTTCACAGAAAGTTTTAGAATTAAACCATGAAAATGAAAAATTACATTTTTTCCAATAAATTTAGTTTTTATCCCGAAATTTTTCATGGTAACAAAGAATGTAGGAGAAAAAGCACCGTGAAACATGTTGCCCAATTTCTTATGAGTGTGACAATACTCCATATGTGGTCATAAAGTATGTTTGGGGTACGCGATGAGTCTCTGAAGGGAAAGAGCGCTCTTTGGCTTTGGGAGTGCAAAATAAGCTGGAGTGGTTTGAGGTCCTCATGTTGCTTTAGTCGAGCCCCCCCAAGTTCTAGAACAGAGAGCCCCCAAAAGTGTCTCAATTCTGGAAACTACACCTCTCAATTAATTCATCTAGGGGTATAGTGTGCATTTTGACTCCACAGGCTTTTCACGGAAACTTTTGGAATCGGGTTGTAAAAATAAATTTTTTCCCAAAAATTGCACTATTATTCTAAAATTTTTCATTTTCACAAAAAAACAGGAGAAAAAACACCCCAAAACCTGTTGCCCAATTTCTTCTAAGTAAGGCAATACAACATAATTGGTAATAAAGTATGTTTGGGGCACGTGGTGGGGTGTAGCTAAAGGGGGTGCAGAGGTAGCAGTTGCTACCGGGCCCTGCAGGTAGAGGGGACCCAAAAGCCCTTCTGCCACATAAGGAGACACCAGCATTGTAAGTGACACATGGTAGCTGGGGGGGCCATTTCACTTTTTGCACTAGAGTCCAGGAGCTTAAAGTTATGCCTCTGATCAGGTGAGTACACTGGGCTGAATACATATGCACACCACGCTTTTTGTAATTTGCAGACATTTGGAAAAGCATATTTTATTTTCTTTACTCTTCACAAATACATGATACTTTGTGTTGCTCTATCAAATAAAATATCAATAAAATACATTTAAGTTTGCGGCTGTAATGTTTAAAAATAGGGAAAAGTTCAAAGGTTATGAATATTTTTGCAACCCACTGAATACTGTATATATGAAAGCTCACCCCTGGTATTGCTTATGTTGAAATGACACAAGTGCTAGCTAACTTAACAGGCCTATATTAATGATCTTCTCCGTCTCCATTAGGTTCATTAGGTCCGTATGTTGCGCAGGCCTGCTCTACATGGTTGCATCAATCACCAGGAGCAACATAACAGTGTAGTATATTATTCTATATATCCATGTGTTAAAACTTTGCTCATTATTAATTCTCATACCTTTGCACTTGTCTAAAAAAATGTTGCAGCCTACAGATTAGTGCATAGTAATGGCTCTCATGGATTCAGGAAATAAACCACATATTGACTGGGGTCGCGGTTCTGCTTTAACTGCAAAGGGTAGAAAGTTACTTAAGATGTTATAGGATAACATTATGCCCCAGTTTGTGGAAGATCCCACTAGAAGTGATACTGTGTTGGATATGGTCATTTACAACAAAGCAGAACTTGTTGGAGCGATCACTTTCTGAAAACCTTGGTAACAGTGACCACAATTTAATTTGTTTTAATCTTAAAGGGGATTTATCGCTTCATCAGTTCGTCTGTTTCATTGCATTTTCAGTTTCTCAGCTCCTCAAATCCAGGGGTGTTTCTTCCCCTCCCAGCTGGATGTATCTTAACTGAAGGGTGATGACATCACCCCTACCTTCACTGTTCATGCTCGCTCCCGAGTCAGAGTGTTTGTTTGAGATCAGTGGGAGGGGATAGCACATCCCTGCTCTCCCCCCTCCCCCCTCCTCTCTGTCTGAATCCACATGTCACTGTGTCGTTCCTCTCCCTATGCAGTCTTATTTTGTAACAGCTGTTTGTTTACATACCACTGCCCTGCATTCAGTCTAGACAGTCTTCTATGAACTCAGAGCACTGATCTCTTCTCATCTCACAGCTGGAGGTATGTTACAGTTGAATCCTGTCTTCTATGAACTCATCCAGAGCAGCACAGATCTGTCCCCCTTCTATGTTTACATGCAGGAGCATTAGGCACCGAGGCACAATTCTGCTTTTTTTCTGATTGTAGAAGCAGCTGCAGTGTTACTGTGCAAAGTGAAATTGTTGCCGACCCCTTATTCTGAGTGAGAGAGGCAGGAATGCATGCTCCCGTGAATATGACCCGGGGCCAAACAATGTAAATTAGTAGAGCCGTCAGCTAATGAAATGAAAGTAGGTGGAATCCGACCCGCACTGGGGAACAGTGTTTACAGAAAACGAAGATAAGGGAGACAGTGAAAACAAGGCAGCTTTGCAAACTACATCCAATTGCAAAGTTGCTTGTTTTCACTGTCCCCTTATTCTGAAGACCATTTAATGTAATGATAAAACCCTTTAGTGGAAAAAACAAGCCCAGGCCAGAAAGGCAAAAACATGTAATTTTAAAAAGGCAAATATCTCCTTATTGAGGGCCGCACCACAGGACATGGACTTGGAGCAGCTATTATCAAATAATGATGTAGAGGGCTTTAACCCCTTAACGCTGAGACCTATTTTTATTTTTTTGTTACGTTTGTTTTTCCTTCCTGGCATTCCCAGGGCCATAATTTTTTATTTTTTTCCCCACTTACACATACATATGAGGATTTTTATTTTGCAGGGCAACACCTTCTTTCGAATGGTGTTTTTCGCCATGCTATAGAATATATTGGGAAACAAAAGCAAAAAAATTCTAAGTTGGGCAAAATGTGAAAAAAACTTAAATCATGTTGATACAAATCCGGCAATATGAAACATGTACGGTTTTCCTTATGTTTTGGTACTGTAAAAAAATTTGAATGGCATCGTGGGCCATTTTCTGCAACCAATAACTTTTTTGTACTTGTACCTATGGACTTGAGTGAGGGTGCATTTTTTGTGGGCTGAAGTGTACATACGACTTTTTTGATCACTTGTATTCCAAGGGGACGTGAAGTAACCAGAAAAACGCAAGGGGTAACTTGAACTCTTAACACACCCACACACGCACACGCACACACACACCACACCACACCCACACACTTTTTATTGTATTTTACTTTGAGTTTATAGGTTGCTTCACCACTAGGGGGTGCAATCATTTATACAACATATTTCATTGTTAAAACAATACTCTATAGATCGAGGTTGTTTCACCAGACACCTCTTGTATTTTAACAAGACCAAATCAGCGCTGGACTACTGACATTAAAATTAAAAGTAAAAGTATTGTTTATTTACATATAAAAGAAGGAAGACGCGTTTCGTGCTATAATGCACTTCATCTGGTTCCATGTTAAACAGACAGGAGTAAGCTGCTTAAATACATTTGAAAAAGCCCGCCAAGCTCTGCACGTGTCTCAGCACATGTCAGCTAGCGGCATTGTTATTAAACAGTTTAAAACTTTATAATCCAATAAAAGTTCTCTACCTTACATCAGATAGGTGAAGTGTTAGTTTGTTTTTACTTCTACTAAATAGATCGTTCTACCCCTTGTGCCCACAGTGCTGAGTCCGTGGTGTGAATATTATATGAATGAAAACCATTACTTACTATGCCCACTAGAGGTCGCTCAAGTTATGTCTATTCTAACTAGCTCTCCATTCGAACTGTTTGTTGCTAAATGTATGTATCAAATTGTCAGTTTAAAAGTTGTTTCTTATTAGTGTCAAATAAACAAGATATTCTTGAACTGCATATATCTTGTTGAACAGTGTCTTATGCATGTTAGAAATAAATAAATAATAAATAAATAAGTAACTTATATATATGTTATTGTATCAGTTCAGTTAGTTCATTTAAACCATATGGATTTAGACATTGCAAACTATAAATCCAAAACATTTCACGTCTTACTAGTGCCTCATATCTGATATTTATGTGTTCTGATACCTGATCTATTATTGTTAACTAAATGGATTTCTCATCGCCATTATGTGTCTCTGCTATATGGCGTGAAATGCTGTGTAATTGATATTTCTTTTTTAGATTCAGGCGATGGCTATTCATTCTTTTATTAATTTGTTTCATAGTTTCATAGTTTGTACGGCCGAAGACAAGACGTGCATCCAGTTCAGCCTGTTGTGCTAAGGTGTTGATCCAGAGGAAGGCAAAAAAAAAACAATGAGGTATAAGCCAATTGTCCTCATTTTAGGGAAAAATTCCTTCCCGACTCCAATCTGGCAATCAGAAAAATCCCTGAATCAATGACCCCTCTCCTGAATCCTAGACACTATAACTTGTTATATTATTATGCTCCAGAAATGCATCTAAACCATTTTTGAACTGCGTTATTGAATTCCCCTGACAAGTCCCTCTGCCAAGTTCCACAGTCCCCCTGTCTTACAGTAAAAAACCCCTTTCTATTTTTTATGTAAAACTTTCGTTCCTCAGTTTAAGGACCCCCCTTGTTTGTACAGCCCGGGGTATAAATAAATCTGGGAGAGACCCTCTTATTGCCCTTTTGATGTTTTTAAACATATTTATTAGCCCCCCCAAAAGCCGTTTTTTCTCAAAACAAAAAAACCCCCTAATCTTGCTTTTTTTTGGGTACTGTAGTCCACCCATCCTTTTATTTTTTTGTTGCCCGTTTTTGAAATGTTTAAGCTCTACAATGTTTTTCCGGCACTGGTCCCAAATTGTACACAATTTCCATGTGTGTCAACCCGTGACTTGAATAAGGGGGAGAAAAATGTTCTCATCATGTGCCTCTATGCCCCTTTTAATGACCCCATGATCCTATTTGCTTGGCAGCTCTGTTAACTGCGTACAATTAAGTTTACTTTTCCAACGGATTCCCAAGCCCTTTCTCCACGTCACTGTTACCCAGTTTTTTTCCTTTTAAACATGTAATCATGTAATGGTTTTTTTTCCTCCCCTTCTTAACCCTTGCAAATTTTTTCTGTATTAAACCTATCTGCCATTTCCCCTGCCCAGGGCCCCCAACTTTCCGATCCCTTTGTAAAAAACATTATCCTTATTTTTTTATTACTTTTGACTTAGTACGTCTAAAGATCGATTTCTATGTGTAATCACTGGTAAGAACATTAATGAAAAGTTGAAGAGGATAGGGCCCAAACTGACCCTTGTGGTACCCCCTTTTAGCAGCAATCAGTCAGAGTATGTACCGTTAAATTTCTACCCCTTTTTTTCTATCAGTGAGCCAGATGTTCCCACTTGCAACATTTTCCCCAGTAAGCATTCTCTTTTTTTTACCAACCCCTTTTTTGTGGCACCGTATCAAAAGGGTTTAGAAAAAACAGATATATGACATCCAGTGCCTCACCCCGACCGTCTAGCACTGATTCCTCATAGAAGCTTGAGTTTGTCTGACATAAACCCCTGCTGGATGGGGTATACATTTATTTTCAGTGAGATTCTCCTGGATAGCAATCTCTGAGAAAAACCTTCAAACATTTTACCCACAACAGAGGTTAAGCTTACGCCTCCTATAGTTCCTGGATCATTTTTGGACCCCTTTTTCGAATATTGGCACCACATTTGCTATGCACCAATTTTTGGGACATACCCCGTTATTTAGACCAGTCATAAATTATTAAGAATAGGGGCCTATCTATGACATCACTTAACTCTCTTACGGGGACACGTGGGTATATGCACCATCATGTCAACCTACCATTTTAGTTTCATGGACATTGATATACCTGTCCTGGGCCACTGCATGAGCCCCAAACTGAATTGCGACACCCACATTTAAAAGTGCGAGAAAAGGAGTCTGTCAACCACAATTTTGTTTCCACTGGACATTGTCTATACTCTGTCCTGGGCCAACAGCATGACCCAGGGCCTGTGTTTACAGTGGGGTGCGGTGAAAGCCCGGTGGCGTCCGTAATCTATTAACACACAGGTTAAAATGCCATGATGAAGCAGCAGCAACTCGAAAACTGTTGGGCTGAAGCAGAGTGCGGATGCGGAAGTGTCAAGAACTCCAGCTCCTCTGTATACACAGTCAATTACCTGGGTACGCTTGCCCCTCCGTTCATGTGTGTGGACCAATTGAGCTTCACTTGGACATACGGTGGTTAACGTCATGTTACACCCAGGTGCCTTTATCTTGGCATTCTTTTTCTATTTTAACTCAAACGTGGCTGGAGGATAAATGGTCTCTGGTACTTTGTTCTCTGTACGTGCTCCATAACTCCATGTATCCTCATGCAATAACCTACATTGGGTCAAGTTTTCCCTGTACCTCCCTTGTACAATTCGAGGAATTTTTTTTAACAAGCTATTTTGTACATGCAAGTTTTTTAGTAACTTTAATTCTAGAACAACACATTTTAAAATAGGTATGGAATCCCACATGTCTTTGTTTCTATTTTTTTCATTGTATTAAATGGGGTTGTTCAATATAAGGATTGATAGCTATGTTAAAGATCTTTGCAAAAACAAAGTATTTTGGCAATATGTAGTCCATTATCGTGTCCTCATATCTGTTTCTGACAGCACAATCACCCTTGAGCCACTCTTGACAATTGTGAAGAAACAATGTCTGTTAGAAACATCATTTTTGAGAATTAGGACCTGTTGTATTGCTTGCATGTCACAGCAAAAAACCCCCAAAATTCAAAGATGACCACCTTGAGCCACTTTGGTCTCATTGTGAAGAAGAAATGTCTGTTAGAAACAACATTTTTAGAATAGGACCTGTTGTATAGCTGCATGTCACACAAAATGCCCCCAAATTCCAAAGATGACCCTTGAGCCACTCTTGGTCAATTGTGAAGGAAACAATTGTACTGTTAGAAGAAAGAAACAACATTTTTTTTATTATAGGACCTGTAGTTATTGCTGATTTCAAAGCAGCATGACCCAAAAAAATTATAAAAATGACTTCTCAAAGCACACTGTTAAAAAATTGTGAGGGAGAAAGAGGAAATGCCACTTTAGAAGCAACATTTTGTTACAAAGGACCATGATTATTGCATGTATCTCACTGCTACATGACCCCAAAAAATTATAATATGACTTTCTCAGGCCACTATTAAAAATTGGGTGGTGGGAGAAAAGAAAATGGCCACTTAGAGTACATTTTCTGTTCCAAAGGAACATTGATTATTGCTGTAATCGCTCACAGCAACATGACCTCCAAAAACCTTGACAATGCGAAAAAAACTTCATTAAGATAAAGTGAGTAAATGGAATTGGTGTTGTCATGAACCTTGCTGTACTTTTACAGTCTCCTCACAGAAAACCAAGCAAAATGAAATGTTGGGAAAAGAGGATAAAAATTGCTCAGTAAGAAATGTCTTTAAAAAAAGTTTTTCAAGAGGGACATTTTCTGTTTGAAAAGGAGGAATGTGAAGTGACTGGCAAACTATCGGTGACCTCGGCAATGGGGGCCAAACATCATCAGAGATCCAAGCCTGAATTCAATCTTGATGAAAAGTCAAACGATCCACATTATCTGTGGGAAAGCCGGATGCGTTTGGTCTGTAATGACTCCTCCAGCTGTACTGAAGGGTGCCGTCTCAGATATGCACGGCTGGGCTTGATGGGCAGGCGACAGACCTTTTTGAGTGACGAGCCAGATCGGGGGCCATTCGTCCATTTTGGATACCAGAAGTTCTATTGGGTCCGGAACAAATGGGCAAAAACATCGGTGTGAGACGCCAGATAGTCGTGGCTGTGCACCCATGTATTAAGCTTATCTCTGGGTGTTGGATGTGTGCCCTGCATTGCATGCGTAGGTGAGGTCGGTAAAACAGATTGCCAGAGGTCACATTAGGCTTCTTGCCAACCTTGCCTGCTGCTGTCCGCTACGCCTACTTGACACTCTACTGCTGTCACGTCGCTATGTATGTTCACGTGACATTTGGGGAATGTGAAGCAGACGTAAACAGATGTCTCCAGTTGATCAATCAGCAGGTCTCCGATTCCTGCATATTACTCTCTATTTGGGTGGGATGGAAGGGAACAGTGCTGATTTTTGTTTTGTACCGGGATCCAGGTGGTGGCACCAGTAACTGTTGTCAATTTTGATGGCCTTAATTGCAGAGGAATCACTGTTGGAGGAAATGGGAGCATCCAAGCAATCATGTGAGAGGATGGAGCCTTGATTTCCATGCCTCTGGGTTCGAGGGGCACTAGCAAACTGATCTTCCTCATCTTCCTCCTCCGCCTCAACTTCAGCGCCAACTATTTCCAAGGCAGGGAGTCGGTAACTCGGTGTCTTGGAATACTCCTCATACTTCCCTACCCCTTCATCATCCGCTGCCTCCGCACAGCTTCATCACAGCCTGAGTGCCTGAGATGATGCACCTGAGGAGCTGATGCGCACCTTTGCACTAGCTCTGACCCCGAACCACATGCCTAATGAAGGGACCGATGAAAATTGTGAAACTGTCGGGCCTTGTGGATTTGCAGAGAGAAGGCTCAGTGTCCGCCATTGTGTCCGTTCTCCTCCTCAGGCGCTGGCGGGACCTGTTGTTTCAGAGCTGTTCCAACGATCATTCCAGAATAAGATCTCCCAATGCTCATGCTGACAAGGGCATTGTCCGCCACTGACTTTTTGGTGGCTTCTGCATAAACTGGCAAGGATGGTGCAGAAGAGCTCTTTCACCTGGCCTCCCACTCTCGGTGGTTCACACCTGAGGTCCGTTCCGCTGTTGTCCAGGCCATGTGTCACTTCGTAATGCGTAATGGCATATGCGAACTGCTTTGCCCCACAATCGCTGGAGCATGTGGAGGTGGAATATTCCAGAGTGTTGCCACGGGTCAACAATGAGACGGTTGACGGGGACGGCCGAGCTTGACGCTGCTACAACAGCAGCCAGGCGGGGGGACGAAGCAGGGTGGCGAAAAGGCCGGGAAGTGCGAATCTCGACCTCGAGCCTTCTTCAGCAGGCTGTCCAGACCGGGTAGCTCTTTGGAAATTTTCTGGACGGAAAGGTTCATGACATGTGCCAGGCATAGGGATGTGCTACAGAACTTCCCCGAACTACGATCTTAAGGGCGGCCTGCAGATTTCACCCGGTTTATAGCACACCCACCTTGCCTGGCACAAGGTTCTTGTCACCCAGCCAGCGCTCGGTTTCTCGTTTGTTAGATGCCTGTCACAGCTCCTGACCTGTGTGTGGGACACGGGCTCCAAGGCAGATTATTTATTTCAACACGGCCTGGGTCTCTGGGGCACGTGATGCCACCAGATAGACCTTGGGGGAATGAAGCCCAGCCCCTGCACCATCCCTGCGGTTTTGTAGAGCGGTGCGCCGAGCCTGAGAAGCCACTCCGTCACCCCCAGAGACATCCACAGCTCACCCAGTGAGCAGTCACAGAGATATAGCGGCCGTGGCCGTGCTTACTAGTTCATGTGTCGTGTGGTTGAGATGGACTTTTTCCGGACACAGATGCTGACAAGCGCTTTGAAATCTTTTAGATGACTACGTGGATGGCCAGGGCAGGGACGGCGTTTGGCCTAAAGAAATGCCTTGACCTCGGCATCATGGTATGGGGGCAGGCGAGAGACATGATGTGGTCTGAACCCATCTGTGTCACCTAGGACGGAAAAAGGCAAACATTACAAGGCCAAAAAGCCTGGCAAATGCCGAATTAGGCTTTTGGCTTTGGTATGGTTTGGGGTTAAAGTGTTTTCTTCTGCTCCCCAAACTGGAAGGACAGAAGGCTGGCTGCCTAGGACTGGCCATGTACGGCCGGTGCAGTCGTCAAAACTGGCGGGAGGAGAAGGGATAGGATGGGGATCTCTGGTGGTGCTGGTGGTACTCGGGCGACGGGTGGAGGCTGAAGAGGAGGCTGATCCTGAATCACGACTCTGATGGAAATGGAAGATGAGGAAACGCTTGGTGGGTGGCGGAGGGGGGGAGGGGGGGGGGGAGGAGGCCGGAAGACAAAAGGGTCTGGATTGGTGACAGTGGTTGAGTGGGACCGGCGTCGGCTTCTGGCCTTTTTTGGCCAAGTTGGTCCTCTCCCATTTAAACTCATGCATTCGCAGCATGTGACTAGGACTGTTAGGTGGTGGTTAACCACTTAAGGTTCATTGCCCTACTTATGCGTTTACCGGCACAAGGCGGCATATGACATCGAATGGGCTGAATCAGAGGCTTGCTCAAAGAAGTCCCAGGCTTTGAGGAGGTCCTGGACCTTTTTTGACGGCGAATAAGGGAGGAGCGGGGTTTGCGCTGACCGTGGCTGGCGGAATCATATCAGCGGGATTCTGCGAACCGCCCTCTCCCTTTTTGGTGGGGGACACTTATTGACATTACCCCATCGTCTTCCTCCTCCCGTCCATGATGAAGAGCTACGAAGGCAAAATTCTGCGGAGAAAATAAGACCAGGATGGATTCGCAATGTCGGTCATCATCATCATCATCAACACTGGTGACTTGGTCGTCCTGACTTTCTGCAATCCAGAAGCTGCGGGCTACAAGCATAGGGGCACTGGGCTAGGTTTGCCGACGCCCGGGATTTTTGCGATTGACCGGCTTCCTTCACCTCCCTCCTGTTGGCATAGTAACTGGGCGTCAGAGCAGACTCAAATATCCTCTTGATCTTTTACATGCCTTCTGAACCCAACCGCCATTTTGTCATGCAAAGAGAGTCTTAAGACAATGAGATTATCCACAGTGGTGGGTTCACGAGTTTGACTTTTTGGGCTGCTTCATGTTGGAACGGATTGCTCGATGGATGCAGATGACGACATTTGTGGCCGTGCTGCGAGGACGAGGAGGTAAAATGCTAGAGGCAGGTTGAATTAACACTGAAGGACAGATGGCGACGATGTTCGTTACTTAGATTCACAGGGCTTGTCCAGCGATGACAGGCCTGGGGGGGAACGGTCTGCAACTGACGATCCGCTGGATTGCGTGTTGTCGACCAGCACTGGAACCTGGAGCACCTTCTATCGTTACCCCTTCTACCTCATGTGTGAACCCCCCTCTTTGCTCGGCTTAAACACTGCATTTCTCTCCATGTTCAAGAAATATAAAAATTTGAGAAGGTATGGATAGTTTTGGAAAGTCTCTTATTAAAAGACGGGCAAATCACAGCTATTCTCCAATACCTCTAATCAATACAAAAATTGCTGGATTCAAATTTAACTGCAAGGTGTCTATCAACAAATCTGGACTGGGAAAAGCCAAAAAAAACAGTATCTGTTATGTTTTGGTATATAAACTGGTATTGTTTGCACCTTTCATATTCACCTGTGGTGAATATAGAATTGCTGTTTTAAGATTACGTATGATGCTGTGTCCAATGAACAGTTTGTGGGGTGTGCAAAAGTCAAAAAAACACGTAACTGTTATGTTTTTGATATATAAACGGTATTTTTTGAACTCTGTCAATTCACCTGTGTGAATATAGAATTGCTGTTTTAAGATTTACGTAGGATGCTTGCAATCATTGAACCAGTTCGTGGAGTGCGACAAAAGTCAAAAACACTTAATGTTATGTTTTGATTAATAAAACGGTTATTTTTTGCACCTTTCAATTCAACTGTGGTGAATATAGAATTGCTGTTTTAAAGATTTACGTAGATGCTGCGTCAATGAACAGGTGCTGGCTGGGTGCCGCAAAAGTCAAAAAACACGTAACTGTTTTGTTTTGATATAATAAACGATATTTTTTGCAACCTTTCAATTCACCTGTGGTGGGGGGGGGGGGGGGGGGGGGGGGGAAAAATATAGAATTGCTGTTTTTAGATTTACGTAGAGCTACGTCAATGAACAGGTGCTGGGTGCGCAATAGTCAAAAAACACGTTAACTGTGATGTTTTCGTACCATACACGGTATTTTTGGAAACAAAAACCTGTGCTGACTACAGATTGATGCCGATTGTAATTAAGTGCAAGGGGGGATATATAAACAGTCACAGGTTGTAATGGGTTAAAATTGAACACCTATCTGAAAGGTATACTGGATAATAAAAAAAAGTGGAGTTTTGCAGCTAACATAGTGCCTGCCAGTTATAGAAATGATGTTTATACAATAAAGTTCTGGCTGGCCCAATATCAGGAAATTTTCAATAGCAAAACTGTTAATAAATAAAGATATTCCACTACCTGTTTAAACTAAGTCTTGGTGAACTTTATCCAGTGTTCTTTATAAATAGAGCTTAGTTGTTGTGTTCCGCCCGCGGGGGCGCCCCCCCCCCACCGCTCCACCGCCGTGAATTTACAGCGGTAGATTGTGCTTTCAAAATTATCTAGCTAACTACATAAAATCTTCAAATCTCTAATTAACTAAATTGGAAGGATCACAGCTAATAGTAGAGGTTTCTCTGTGCAGAAATAGACTAATTTTCGCTGAGCTGTTTGGCCACAGGCAGAGGCGAGGTCCTACCCCTATGAGACGCTGAGAGACACTGAGGCTGAAACAGGAAACGCTGTTCTATGTAAAAACGAGGTCATGTGATTTTTCCAGCCAATCGCAACCATACACATCCAGTCATGACGTCGCACACACATCTTCCCCTGCTCTATTCTGTAATCTGATTTGCTGGCCCCCAAAAATTACAGGAAGCGCCGAAAAAGGCACGATCTTAATAGATGATGCACAGATTTTAACCTTAATTATCCCCATGATCTGGAAATTTTCGATCACCATAAAAACCTTGCCGATTTCAACTTTGTCGATAAAAATCGCTCAACACTAATTATTTGTTCTACCATATTTAAACACCTTGTCCCAGTCAATACGGTTTAGGGCCTCCCTAAGCAGAATAAAATTAGCCTTCCTAAAATTCAGTGTTTTTGTGGCTCCTTGACAAAAAACTCTATTGAAGGATAAACGGAAATTTATTATATTATGGTCACTATTCCCCAGGGGCCCCCAACTAAACCTTTGTTACTCTGTCAGGTCTATTAGTCAATTATTAGTCTAGAAGGGCCTTTCCTCTAGTCGGTTTTTTGCACCATTTGGCAAAGGTAATTATCATTGTTATTGACAAAAACCTGTTTCCTTTGTGAGGGGCTTAGGTTTTTAGATTCCCAATTGATGTTGGATAGTTAAAGTCGCCCATAATAATAACCTCTTCTGATTAGCCGCCTGATCTATTTGCCTGAGGAGTACATCTTCCAATGGGGTTTTGTTATATTTGGGGACCCATTTGCAGACTCCTATTAGAATTTTATTTCTGTTATTACCCACATTTATATTTACCCATAATTTATTTTCCCCCTGTTCATTTTCCTGTACCTATATCTTCCCCCAGTGTTGGGTTCAGACAGGATTTTTACATAGAGACAGACACCTCCCCCCTTCCGGTCTTTACGATCCTTTCTAAATAGACTGTAACCCTGCAAGTTAACCGCCCAGTCGTAGCTCTCGTCCAGCCATGTCTCAGTTATCCCCACTATGTCATATTTTTCTTCAGCTATTAAAACTTCTAGTAAATTTATTTTGTTGGTCAGACTCCTTGCATTGGTCAGCATGCAATTTAGAGATTTTTCAGTTTTTATTCCTTTCTCCCTGATCTTTTTATCTATTGCTACACCCCATCCCTCCACTCCACCCCCTGTTTTATTCCTAGTTCCCAGCTCTCTATATACACTATCTTGCATGCTATTTTTGTACTTACCATCCCTCCAGTCCCTAGTTTAAATATTCCTCCAACTTCCTGGCCATTTTGTCCCCCAATACAGCTGCACCCTCCCCATTTAGGTGCAGCCCATCCCTAGCATAGAGTCTGTAGCCAAGACAGAAGTCAGCCCAGTTCTCCAAAAACCCAAATCCCTCTTTCCTACACCAATGTTTGAGCCACTTATTCACCTCTAATCTCCTGCTGCCTCTCTGGTGTGGCCCGTGGAACAGGTAATATTTCTGAAAATATTACCTTGGAGGTCCTTGAGCTTTTGGCCGAAATCCCTGAAATCATTTTTAAGGACGCTCCACCTATCTCTAACTTTGTCATTGGTGCCAATGTGCACCATGACAGCTGGATTCTCACCAGCCCCACCCAGCAATCTGTCAACCCGATCCGCGATATGTCGAACTCGGGCCCCAGGTAAACAACATACTGTTCGACGATCCCGGTCTTTGTGGCAGATTGCCCTGTCTGTTTCCCTAATAATGGAGTCCCCGGGGGCGGGGCCTGACTGCCAAGGAGAGCGGACGCACGGCAAGAGAGCTCCCGCTGAGACCTTGCTAAATCCCTGGATATCCTGCTACTATCCTGCCACATACCTGCCTGGAAGCAAGGGGGACGAGGAGGATTCCCGCTCCGGTGATCTGGCCGGCATTTGGTGCCTGTGCGACCCTTGTTTCTGCGGCTGCTGCTGTGTCTGGCGCTGCGGCCTGCTGGCGCCGGAGGCCACGTGGAGACCCGTCCACGGCCCTCCGAACCCCTGCGCCTCTCTCAACCTCCGGCTGGAGGCGAATCTGGGACGCGGCGCATCTGACATCTGCCGCTCCGTACACCGCCCGCACGCGCTGGGACCCGCGCACATCGGCGGCTGCCACCCGACATTGCGCCCCCGAGCCTGACCGCAGCGGAGGATCCGGAGGGACACTTGGGCTGACGCCCTGAAGGTACAGGGGATACAAGCCCCATAGTGAGCCTACTGCCCAGCAGGCAGATACCTGTGAGGACCCCCTGTGCGAGATAGTGGGGCGGACAGTGCGCTTGGAACCCGCTTTGAGGCAGGCCATATTCCTCCTGGACGCAGGGACCAAGCGGAGCCGCCATCTCCTTCTGTGAGCTGGGGAACACGTGGCGCCGCCATCTTGTGGTTCACCCCCACAGGCTTTACTGCAGCAACGGACATATTAGCCTGTTACCTTAATCATTTTGACCTGGGGGCAACCCTGAGAATAATTGGCTCCAGTTATATGCTGGTTAATCCAAAATACTCCAACATTTGTGAATCTTGATGCCGGGCCTCACCACTACCTCTATGTAATACTGTGCAACAGCTTCCTATGCATGGTCTATGTCTCCACCTAGTGGTCGGATGGTAGCGAGACAGTGACTAACTGCAGCTGATACAATATTCAATATCATATCATTGCACCGCCACCCTGGCAGAAGTCTCCGGTTCTAACGGACTTGTGCCCCCAACTGCTCGTGTGGTTACCAGCGAGAAGCCCACTTGTGTAGTACACGTATCCCCCTGCCGACAACATACTTAGCTACTGTACAATGTCTCAATTTTCTGGATGTTACTAAAGTGATTGAGCTGTGGTGCAGGACGCGCGGCGCTGTCTATAGGAGAGACTGTTTTGTTTGTTTTAGACCCTCTATTCTCTTCCATTAAAATGCCCCCTAAGAAAAGCATTGAGGCTGTGGAGAAGCTGGCTGGCTTCCACAGAACGGGTCCTCCTGAGGGCCGTAATCATCCCTCTTCTTCCCCAAACACTCGTGCCGAGGAGCAACCGACCACCTCACATGACACTTCCAGCTTGGACACTCAGAAAGTATTGGAAGCTATCCACACTTGTCAAACCACGTTATCTACTAGAATTGACGAGATCAAAGTAGACATCTCCTTGCTTCGACAAGATGCGCAGGCTCTACGGGAGAGAGTAACAGAGGTGGAGCAGAGAGTGAGTGACCTGGAAGATCGGGCTACCCCTCTGGATGCCACGGTCTCAGAGGTTACTGCCCAAGTCCGAAAGCTGCGCTAACAAGTCGACGATCAGGAGAATCGCCTCAGGAGGTGCAATCTGAGATTTATTGGTCTCCCGGAGGGGGCGGAGGGATCCCGGCCAGAGGCTTTCCTTGAGACTTTCTTAATTAATACCTTTGGCAGAGACAGTTTTTCCGTAATGTTTGCTATTGAACGGGCCCACCGTATCTTACCAAAGCCACCTCCACCTGGCGCTCCTCCACGAACCTTTATTGCAAAATTCCTAAATTATCGAGATCGCGATACTTTGCTCTGCCTTCTTCGCGAGAAAGGCCCGATCCCCTATGATAACGTACGGATCCACGTGTATCCTGACTTCTCCCTAGAAATTCAACGTAAAAGAGCCCAGTTCATCTGGCTAAGGCCAAACTCGTAAACGGGGACGAAGTACGTTGCTGTCCCCTGCCAGACCCCCGCGTAAAAAGTGGGGGATGAACCCATTCTTTGATAACCCCAAAAGGATGCCAGGATGGAGGAAAACACCCGGAGATCAATTTGCGGGGGCCTAATTGATCCCTCTGAGATTGGCTTTTTTTTACCGGTGATGTTTCTTTGATACATTTCTGGGAGCCTTTATGCTAGTGCCTCTGTCCACCGTGTTCCATGTGTGTGGCAATTGAGCACAGTTCTGATGTGACTGTATGGCTGTTTTCTTTCGGTCTTTGGGACTTACTCTACTGATATTGCCGTTAATTGGGGAAACACTTAAGGTTACGACCCACACTTGTTGCGTAAAAATTGCACTTAATTTTGAAGGACGTCCCTCCCCCCTGTCTACCCTTTTTCCCCCCTCCCCTTTCTCCCTCCCTTCCCCTTTATTTTCTTCCCCCCCCCATTTTTTTTTTTTCTTTTTCCCCCCTCTTTCCTTTTTCCCCTTTCCCCTTTTCTTTTTTTGGTCCTATGGCCTTGCGGAGGGGAATGAGGTCCGCCCCTTGGGGTACCTCTCAAATCCCCTGTGAAGATCCTGGTGCGGGGAGCACCTGCGGGGGGCCGGGCTGATAGCTCTTTGTTTTACCTGGTGGGGGTATTCTCCCCTTGTTTGGTTTTCAACTGTTATGGTTCGGGTATGCATCCAAAAATTTGGGGATTGGATGGGGGGGGGGGTTTTGGGTTATTGTTCTTAGGCTATTGGTCTTGATTTTTGTGTGTGTGCAGAGGGGATTATAGTGGATTTGGGAGACTTAGAGGTATTGAAAGCCGAATGGTTTACTCTGACTCCTTTTCCCCTTTATGTTCCAGGCTCTATAACAATCTCTTTTGGGAACGGGGGGGGGCCCTACGAACCTGCTTAAAATAACCTAGTGAGGGGTCCTTTAAAAATCCTATAGGGCAGAATCATTCCCTAAGGGCCCCTTTTGGTTGGCCCAAAGTCCCATTTTTTTCGAAAACCATGGGTGGGATGGGTTTTTTCCCATTCTGTGCCCCCTCCATGCAAGGGGCGTGTCTGTTTTAAATACAAAAACTGGTTATTCAGCCTGGATACGTAGAAAAGGATAAAATGGGGGGTACATCTTTATATATTGATATAGAGAAAAAAGCCTTTAATCCTGTTTAATTTACTTTATTTCCCTCCCCCCTTTTCAGCTGGAAAATTGCCATCTAGGGTGATTTTTTTTAGATGGCTGGTGCTCCTGTGGTGTGGGTGGGAGATTAAACATGATTGGGATGTATATAAAGATCGTTTTAATTCGGTGGGGCCCCTTTGGGTGTGCAGGTCTCGTCCCCCTCTAAATGGCGGTGGATGGGGTGGGTTTGGGGGAAGTCTGGCGGCATTCCATCCTTCAGTGTCAGTACTCCTGTTCTCCCCGGGATATAATCCCCTTCGAGGATGATTTTGGCCCTATTTAATAGACAATTCCTGCCCTTTTCTTCCCTGGAAATCCCCCTTTCCCCGATCGGTTCAGCCACTCCCCCTTGTGATGCCTGGCTTGGTCTGTTTCTTGTTGGGTCCAAGCTGGTTTTTTAACCCATTTGGCTCACATTGTTTGCCTTTTGTTTTTACTTCACTGCCAAGTGGTCAGGTTTCTGAAAAATTTAAAATGAAAAAGACTCTTCTTCTTAAAGTGTGGGACGCGTTTAAGGTTTTGTTGATTGGAACTCTCTACTGACGTAGTGAACTAAGCGTTCTTATGCATTAAGGTGATCGTTGGGTTGGGGTGGCAAATGCGGAATTGGGATTATTTGGAAACCCCAACCCAGGAGAAAAAGTCTGGCTGGTTGTTAAGCAAAAAATGTATTCAAAATTGTTGCGGGTCGAGGACCGTACCCCTTTTTTAATAGGCAAACTTTTTTGAAATGGGGAACGCTGTTTGGGAAGCTCCTCGCCGAAGGCGAAGCGATCCAAAGAACCTCCCCTCATTACAAAATTTGGCAATTTGAAAGGGGGTTTGAAAACCAAAAACGTGCTTGTGGGAGGGGCCCTTTTGCGCCTTTTATGCGGTTTGTATGCTCCAATTGATGTTCAGAAGCAGAAATTTTTTGGGAAAATTTGGGAATGTGGCCTACCTTCTTAATGGGGAAAAACGGCGGGGGACCGGGTCCCATCTCTCCCCAGGAAAAACAGGCAGAATTTATCCCTTTAAAACGCCCAAAACCCCGGGGAAAGGTGGGTGCCCTAGAATTTTTTAAACAAGACCCAGATTTTTAGTTCTTTATGCTCAGGTTATAAATGAAGCAAATGAGCTTCATGTTTTTCCTGCCCCGATGGGGGGAAAGGGGGGTTAATTGTAGTGATTCCCCAAACCCGGTGAGACCCGGATTATGTTTTCTCAGGCCAATTTTTTTTTATTGCAAAAACGGAGTTAAAATTTTGGCCAAGGTTTGGCCCTGCGCCCAAATTTAGTTTTATTTTCCCGATCCTGTGATCAAATGGGTTTTTGCCCGGGAAAACACACACCCTGAAATTTTGGGGGGGGTTAAAAAAAAATTTATGAAATCAGGCCCCCACTATTAGGCGCTTGGATTTTGGTATCTTTGGTACAAAAAAAGGCTTTTGCCCCTGTGGAATGGAGTTATTTTGGTGTTTTCTGCCAAAATTTGGGTTCGGTCCCTGTTTATTCCCCGGGGGGGGGGGGGCAAGCTGTATATTGTCAAACAATGGCTAAGATCAGGGTCAATGGCCTTATATCGGATACTCTTTCTTTGAAGAGAGGTACCAGACAGGCATGCCCCCTATCCCCACTCCTGTTTGCCCTGGCAATTTACCTTTAGTGCGCTAAGAGCGATCCGGAGGTGGTTGGTTTTCATTGGGGTCTCTACCTGAAAAATTAGTTTTAAGTGTGAGCACTGTAAACCCACATGATGTGATAGCTCCTTTTCCCCAAAACTTTAGCTGTAGTTCTACATTTGGGCAATACTTGGGTACAGATTTAAAGTAGATAAGTCTCATCTACTGCCTTTAGATCATTGCCCCCCCCGGACAAGTTTCTTGCCTACAGTGGGCCTCTCAGATCCTTATCTGGGTTTAAGGTATTGGTCCCTGGTTGAGTTCCGCGAGCTGAAATCACTCCATTTTTATGTTCCTTCGCAAAAAAGATTCAGGCCTGGAGCAAATTCCCCTGTCTCTTATGGCCCCCAAATTGTTTGGTGAAAATGTCCTCTTCCCCCCAAAAATTAATTCTTTATTCAAACCCGATATACCTGGGGGTGTCGGTGTTCCCCCTCCCTGAACTCATTTGATCTCTTTTATTGGAAAATGGGGGAAGGCTCGCCTTTTTCTAAGGGCCCTACAACCCCTTGGGTATGGGGGGAGGGATCCCTTTTCCCCAATTAGATTATACGGGGCTATTTTCACATTTGGCCCACGACTGACCACTCCCGAGTCATGGAACTTTTTAATTAAACTTGGGATGAGATTTACTACACCTTTCCCTCTCCTCTTTGTGGCCCCTTTGTCCCCTACATTGCCGCCGTGTCCGTATATCAAAAAAAATTCTTTGATTTGGGGGAAAGTCAGAGAGCTTTACTATCACCAAAGGGGGAGATGAATTACACCTCTTTGGGGGCAACCTAACCTACAGGAGTTTTTCCTTGGAAAGCTCTGTGTGGAGAGAAGGGGGGAAGTTTATCTGTCACAACTGTAATAAAGACCTAACCTTAGGACTTCCAAGACCCGGCGCTGAATACCCTTTCCCCAAGGGGCCTTCTTTATATTTCGCTTTGACCGCCCTGCGGCACACTTCCAAATAACCAGATAAACCCTTTAGGAGTTCCCCATAACCCCCGTGTTGCTATCTCCCCTCCCCGGGATTTTAAACCCCCCTACTGACTATGTTGAAGAGGGAAGCTGGGCGCCCCTTTTAGGTAAAGAAAACTACTTTTGGAGGGGGTTTTAAAGGGGCCCATTGAGGTGACCAAAGGGCTTTTTCATTAGAAGCCTCTAAGTTGGTATCCCGAAATCGGGGGGAAAAGGGGGACACAATTTGTATATCTTACATCGGGCGTACTATACACCCCCCGTCTCCCTAAGTTTAAGCCAGAAATTCCCCGATATCTGCCCAAAATGCTTTCTTTTACCAGGGGCATTCTTTTATTTGTTAGGGCCCCGCCCCAAGGGTTTGGGTTTGGCAGCAAGTCCCTTTAAAATTTTTAAATGATTAAAAAGGCTGTCTGTGCCTGAGGAAAAAAGCGCTGCCTTTTGTTCTTAGACCAGGGATTATCCTTTTTGCACTGTATATGTTTCCTCACGGAATTTTTTTTCAAAGCTAGAAAAACGGTTTTCCCCCCAAATTTGGTTCAAATATACGCCCCCTACACGATTGGATAAAAGCAGTGAAAGCTGCCTTACCATTTAAAAAAATTTATTTATCTCCCTGGGAATGTCCTGCAAAAATTTTTAAAGGGTTTTGGGGGGTGGTAATTCACACAAAAAATTGGGGGAAAACCCCCCCCGGGTTGTTTTGGCCCATCCCCAAGCTGTTTACCCTTTTATTTGCAGATCCGTGTGTAGTGTGTAGGATATGTAGGGTATGTACATGTGTAGTATTTGTATGGTTTTTTTTTTTGATATTTATTATTTTTTGTTTTTTTTTTTTATTTAAAAAATAAATTTTATATTTTTAAAATGTCTCAGTAAGTTCCCCTTAGCATGGAATGGGGCCGAACCCAGGCATTTCTCCCTAAGGATGAGTTTCTCGGGTACTGCTGCTCCTTTGATTTTTTTGGGGGACTTATGAGCACAAAGCCTTAGATAACTGTTTCAAAAGTTTATATTATTTTACTTTATGTTTTTTTTAAAGAAAAACTGTTCTCAAGTTTTGTGTACCTTTAAATATGGAGCTTAAATTT
>JAODAL010054277.1:0-24742 GCA_025379985.1 Phyllomedusa bahiana
CCCTTGGGGGGGGTTTCCCCCACCCGCTCTTTGACCACCCCCGGGAAAAGCCGACCCAGACTAACGGAGGAAACCGCTTTTATAACACTAGCAGTAACAAGTGTTATGACACCACAAGTCGCCTTCCTTCCCCGGCCCCCAGGCCTCTCGGTATATTTACTATTTTGCCATAGGCAAACTTAAACTCTATCAGTTCTCTATCTATTAAACACTAAAACGTAACTTTTAAATTATATCTAACTCTTAACCTCTAACCACATTTAAAAACCTGATCTCTATCCTCATCATTTAACCCATTTTGCTTCTGAAAGAGGGAATAATCCCTTTCTATCATCAAGTCTGGTGGAACCCCACCTATTAACAGGAGAGCCTTATATTTTATAGCAAAGTACTAAGCTTCAGTAATGGATCCCAAGCCAACTACTTGGGCAGTCGCCCCTAATTCATAGACACAGAACAAATAAGGCCCCCTTGTGAACCGTCTGCAGCAGGTGACACTTGTAGACAGAGGTGAGAGATCACAATTTAAAACGTCATGCCTGACCTCGCCGACATGTTTCGCCAGCTAACCTGGCTTTATCAAGGCTTAGAGGTCCGATCACATGTGGTCTGCTGTAGACGGTGTCACAAGGGGGCCTTATTTGTTCTGTGTCTATGAGATTAGGGACGACTGCCCAAGTAGTTGGCTTGGGATCCGTTACTGAAGCTAGTACTTTGCTATAGATATTAAGGCTCTCCTTTAATAGGTGGGGTTCCACCAGACTTGATGATAGAGATTGAGTTATTCCCTTTTTCAGAAGCAAAAAGGGTTAAATGATGAGGATAGAGATCAGGTTTTTAAATAGTGTGTATAGAGGTTAAGAGTTAGATATAATAAAAGTTCGTTTTAGTGTTTAATAGATAGAGAACTGATAGAGTTTAAGTTTGCCTATGGCAAAATATAAATATAGTGATCAAAAGTCCCCTTTTTTGTTCTCTTTGCGAATTCCCCAATTTTTTGGAGATTATGTGACAGGCCTCTCGGTGACGCCATCCGGTCCAGAGGTTCCTAACGCAAACATAAGACAGAACCTAGGGAAAAATACCTTCCCTCTGCGACGTCGCTGCCACCTTCTCACATACCCTCCCCTCTGTTCGAGCCTGTGGGGTCGTAACATTTGGCCACCATACAGTGTGTTCGGGAAAGAGCATCAGCATTACCTTGTAACCTCCCTGCTCTGTGCTCCCTGTAAACTTGAAATTTTGTAAGGTAAGGAACCACCTTGTGACCCTTGCGTTCCTTTCCTTCGCCTGACACATCCAAGTTAACGGAGAGTGACCCGTGATTAATCGGAGTGTCGGCCCAACAAGTAATTTTTAAAGGGGACTCGGGGGCCCATTTAATGGCCAAGCACTCTCGTTCGACATTGCTGTATTTTTCTCAGCAGGGGTGAGCTTCCTATTTAGGTAGGTGACCGGATGTTCCTCTCCGTCTATCTCCTGGAAAGCACTGCACCCAGTCCCCACATCAGACGCATCCGTCTGCACAATAAACTCTTTTTTAAAAATTGGAGTTCCCCAGTACTGGCGTGTCAAAAAAGGGCCAACTTTAACACCGGGAAAACCCCCCTCTTCCCTCGGAGTTCCAAGTGACCATAACGGACTTACTGTGCCGTGTCAGATCCGTCAGAGGTGCCGCAAATACTAGCGAATTTCTGAATAAATCGGCGGTAGTAACCCACAATACCTAGAAAGGCCCTCACCTGCCTCTTTGTTGTGGGCTGTGGCCATTCCTGAATAGCTTGAACCTTGTTGATTTGGGGTTTTATAATGCCCTGCCAATAAACAGGGCGCATTTCTTAGGATTCGCTGTTAGCCCCGCTTCTCTCAGGGAATTAAGCACGGCCTGTACCTTGGGTAGGTGGCTGTCCCAGTCCTGCTAAATATAATGATGTCGTCCAGGTATGCTGACGCATACCGACGATGGGGCTTGAGGATAAAAATCCATAAACCCACTGAAAAGGTTGCCGGGGGCCCCATGCAAACCAAAAGGTAAGCAGATATACTGGTATAGGCCGTCCGGTGTGGCAAAGGCTGTCTTTTTTTTGGGCTCGATCAGTAAGGGGAAACCCTGCCAGTAGCCCTTAGTTAGGTCTAGGGTGGAGAAGTACCTAGCATGACCTAGCCTCTCAATTAGCTCATCTCCCTGGGCATGGGGTAGGCGTCAAATTTGACACTTCGTTAAGTTTCCCGAAAGTCACTGCAGAAGCATATAGAGCCATCGGGTTTTGGTATCAGCACAATGGGCTGGACCACTCGCTTCTGGACTCCTCAATAATGCCGAGATCCAACATTTTCTGGACTTCCTCGGATATAGCTCGCCTGCGGGCTTCTGGGACCCGGTTTCGGTTTCAACTGAACTTTCACCCCGGGATCCGTTACAATGTCATGTTTGATGACATTCGTATGTCCTGGTAGTTCTGAAAATATATCAGAATTGCGTTGTACAAACTCCCTGGTCTCCTGTTTCTGGGACTTGGACAGAGATTCTGACACACACACCTCGGGAACGACACTACCGGGGGTGCTAACCGCAGCCAGGGTCTCTCGATCCTTCCATGGCTTAATTAGGTTTACGTGGTACAAGTTGTTCAGGTTTACGCCTACTGGCTGGGACACTTTATAGTTTACCTCCCCACCTTTTCGATTTTTTAAAATAAGGGCCCTGCCATTTTGCAAGGAACCTACTTTCTAGCGTGGGCACCAACACTAATACCCGATCCCCGGGGTTGAAGTTCCTCACTTTGGCGGACCGGTTATAGACCCTGCTTTGGGCCTCTTGTGCCTGCTGTAGATGTTCCCTCACAATGGGCATTACTGCAGCAATTCGGTCCTGCATTAGGGAGATGTGCTCAATAACACTTCTATGAGGGTGGACTCGTGCTCCCAAGTCTCCTTGGCTATATCCAGGAGGCCCCCGTGGATGTCTACCATAGAACCAATTTCAAATGGGGAGAACCCCGTTGACGACTGTGGGACCTCCAGCACAGAAAAAAATTAAAAATTTGCAGCAGAACATCCCAGTCCTTTCCCCAATCCTTTAAACTGACCACTCTCTTAAGCATATTTTTTAGTGTCTTGTTGAACCTCTCAACAAGGCCGTCAGTCTGTGGGTGGTATACTGACGTCCGCAAGTGCTTGATGCAAAATAGCTTACACAACTCCTTCATGACTTTCGACCATAAAGGGGTTCCTTGGTCTGTAAGGATTTCCTTCGGTATACCCGTATGGGAAAACATCTGGAAATAGTTCCTTTGCAATCCCTTTGGACGAGGTATTTCGCAAGGGAACTGCCTCTGGGTAACCGTGGCGTAGTCTAACACCACCAAAATATTTTGATAACCCCTGGCGGACTTTACTAGGGGCCCAACCCCAGATCCATGGCCACCTTCAAATGGGATCTCTATGATAGGTAACGGTACAAGGGACTGCGTAATGCGGCATTGGAGCAGTTAACTGACACTCTGGCAAGACTCACATACCGTTTCACCTCAACATGGATCCCTGGCCAAAAAAACCGTTGGAGGATGCGCTCCTTGGTTTTTTCCCGTTCCTAAGTGGACCCCTGCACTGCTTGTGCGCAAGGTCCAAGACCATTCTTCGATAGGGCTGGGGTACCACCAGCTGTTCCACCACCTCCCCCCGGACCTTGTCGACTTGGTACAGCAGCTCTTGGTTAACTGCCATATGGGGAAACTCGGTATCGGCCCCTGGGTATTGGGGCTCCCCATCCACCACCTTAACATTTTCTCTGGCCTTCACTAAGGTGGGGTCTCTAAGCTGGGCGGTTCCGAAATTATCACGGGAGACCTCCATGTCAGGCATAGCAGCCTCCTCTTCCTGGTCGTTCAGTCTCACCTGTGAGCACCTCTAGGGGAAAGTTGTCCCCACTCTCTGGGGTCACCCCAACTGCCTGAACTGAAGCCTCTGGGTCAAAGGGTTCAGGATCAACCACAGACACAGCAATATCACGAACAACTTTAGACGTTACTGGATGGTGCAATAAGTCCCAAAATAAGAGAAAGTCTCTCCCCAGGATCGCTGTGTGCATTAGGGCCCGTACCACCCCCACTTCATGGGAGATGACCCCACAAGGAGTCTCAAGATTTACTACAGCGGTAGTGTACTCCTTGGTGTCCCCATGGACGCAATAGCACCCCTATTACCGCCCAGTGAGGGATGTGGGGTCAATCAAGCTGGCGTGCACCAGGTGACCAGGCTCCCGGAGTCCAACAGGGCAGTTTTGGAGTAGCCATTGACCTTAATGTTACACAGGTGCTGGCCAGTCTCTGAGGCAGTCTCTGAGGAACACACGGGCCGTGCGAACAGTGACCTCCGCTGGGCTGAGTCACACTCCATGGGCTCTACGGTGAGGGGACAGTTTGCGGCCACATGTCCAGGTCCATGACACCACAACATAGTATGCGGCCCCGATCTCCCTGAAAACTCTGCCCTGGGCCCGGACTGTCCATCTGGGAGATTTCCTTTCCTCCATTGGGACCCCCCGGCGCTACCACCCCTTGGGGCACTCCTCACCCCCCCGGGATATGGACAGCTTACCGGAGACTCCGGACGCTTTTCTGTTCCCGGGATTGGAGCGTCCTGGAGGTACCTCCTGTAGCAAGTCCTCCATAGCCTTGTACCTCTCAACGAGGTTTACAAGGTGATCAGGGTCACCTTGTCCGACCCAGCACTGAATCTCAGGAGGTAGGCAGCGGATAAACTTGTCGAGGACCACCTTTTCTACCATCTGGGTAGGCGTAGACTCCTCCGGCTGTAGCCATTTTTTCACCAGGTGGACCAGGGTCGTACATCTGGGAGCGCACTGTAGCCGGTCAGAATAAGTCCAGTTATGCACTCGACGGGCCCGTACCGTGGTCGTCACCCCCAAGCGGGCCAGAATCTCGCTCTTTAACTTAGCGTAGTCCTGAGCATCCTGCTCGCCGAGGTCAAAATACGCTTTTCTGGGGCTCCCCCGTTAGAAAGGGCGCACACTTTCCTCGGCCCACTGAGCCACTGGTAACTTTTCCCCCCTCTGCTACCCTTCGAAGGGCTCGGAGATAGGCCTCAACATCGGTCGGGGAGCGTCATCTTCTGCATGGACGACTGAACTGCGGCGCGGGTGGCGGGAATCGAACTTGGTGTCCTCTGTACACTGTGCTCCACCTCCAGACTTGCTCTTGGAGCTGCTTGTTAATATGTTGCTGCTCTTGAAGGGCGAGGCGGTTAGCCCCTATCAGCAGGGCATTGGTCTCCGCCTGGGCTCTCATAGCCTCGTCATGCACCTTTTGTTGATTGGCAGTCATTAACTGTAGGTTGCTGTTAGCCTGGATTTAGCTGCTTCAGAAGTTCGTCCATTTTGGTCGTTTTCTCCTTGCTGCCCCTGCTGCAGCTTTCACCCAGGGGCATAGGTTCACAGCACTTTCCAGACCCTTTCAGGGTTTGTAGCCCGTAGCAACGGGTTTTGCGTAACTGCAGACCCAAAGTCCTTTAAATACGTTTTATGTCCCTTTAAGTCTGTATGCCCGCATCCGAGACACCCTATGTGGGGGTTAGCGTCACGAACAGGTAGGCAGCAGGGCTTCAACAGACTGGACAGTGACACAGAAGTAAAGTTCAAATCCAGGCGCTGCCTGGTTTTATTTGCAGGAGAAAACAAAAACACAAAGCCTTAAAGTTCAGGCCAACAACACAAACAAAAAATGCTGGCTCGGCTGAGCTCTAGCTATACAGAGCGTTCCTCTCTGTCCTGCACCATTAGACGGTCACAGTGTGGTTTCCCTCTTAGCAGCAGAGGTCCACAGGAAGAACACCCGCAAGCCTGCAGGCCCAGGCTTTATAGGCCTAATGCCAGCCTCACCTGGGCGTGGGAGTGGCCACCCACCCTGCTCTTTGACCACTCCAGGAAAAGCCGACCCAGACTAAGCGGATGGAACCGCTATACTAACACTGTGTTTAGTAACATAGTGTTACTGACACCTACAAGTCGGCCTTCCTTCACCGAAACCCAGGCCTCCCCGTGACACGCATCGGTCCAGAGGCTTCCTAACGCCACATAAGACAGAACCCTAGGGGAAAAATACCTTCCCTCTGCGACGTCGCCTGCCACCTTCTCACACTATGTATTGGCCCCTATAGCCCTGCCTGCCTATATATTGGCCCCTATAGCCTCCCAAAGTCCTGCCTATCTAAATCTAGCTCCAATAGCCCTGTCTGCCTCTATACTGATCCCTATAGCCCTGTCTGCCTATATCTAGCCCCTATAGCCCTGCCTGCCTATATATTGATCCTATAGCCCCCCAAAGCCCTGCCTACCTATATATAGCCCCTATAGCCCTGTCTGCCTATATATAGCCCCTATAGCCCCCAAAGCCCTGCCTGCCTATATATAGCCTCCCAAAGCCCTGCCTGCCTATATATAGGCCCCTATAACCTACCCTATTCCCTGCCTTCTTATATATATGCCCACTATAGCCTACCCTATGCCCTGTCTGCCTGTATGGGGCCCCTATAGCCTAACTTAAGCCCTGCCTGCCTACATATATGGCCCCTATAGCTACCTAAACTCTGCCTTCCTACCTATATGGCCCCTATACCCTGCCTGCCTATCTATATGGGGCCCTATAGCTACCTAAACTCTGCCTGTCTATATGGGGCCCTATACTCTACCTAAACCCTGCTTGACTGCCTATATGGAGCCCTATAGCTACCTAAACTCTGACTGGATCGCATGCAGAACAAAAGGGGAAGTCAACGACTCGTCAGAGAAACGTCACCTGTGAGTCACAAGATGTAACTACACTTCAATCACATATGTCTGCACAGGCTGTGTACACTGGTGTCTACCACTATATGGTCACTATATGGTGGTTATATACAGTCTGCAGAGCCTGTGTACACTAGTATATACCACTATATGGTCACTATATGGGGGTACTATTGGTCTTTGTATACTGATCATAGTAGAGTAGGAGTATTATTTAGTGACTATGCGGTGGTAATTTGTGGTCTTGTTCTGGTGGTATAATCAGGTCCATATGTAGTAATGTTGTTGATAATGTTGGTCTTGGTAAAGTGGATTTGTTTGGTAGCAGTATGAATGTGATATGTATGGTGAGGCATTTGCCCCTTGTATTACCTACATTATCTAACTGCATGGTGTGAGCACCCCTTTAACCTCTTAATTCCGTATAACATATATATCTATGATGAGGAGGGGTTGCTTCCAGTTCCATAATAGATAAATATGGCTTCGCAGATACCGATGCTATACTAAAGGGAACAGTGGTAGCAGCATGGCTGATGCAGATAGGTTTGAACCTGCCACAACTGCTGGGATCGGTGTTGACTCTGATGTACAGACAAAACCATGTCTACATGTGCCTGCTAATGGCTACATGGGTTTCACCAGCAAATTCATGTGAATATTGGTGGCTGCATGTGAAGTTGGTTTCATCCACACATAGCTACTGAACCACCTCACCCTACCACAAGGATATTGACCTAACAGGTGTAGGGCTATCAGGTATAAAACACTAGAATACAGAATTATTGTACTATATTACACTAGTGATTAAGTGATTGCATAGTCAAGTTCCTTACTGGAACTAAAAATACTTAAGAATGTTAAATAAAATATTTTAAAAAATCCCCCATAAAAATCACTTTTTCTTCTTTACATGTTGTATTGTTATGTAAAAATAAATAAAACATTACAAAAAATACATGTAGTTGGTATTGCTGTGTCTGTATTGACCCAGGTGCCAGGAATCCATTCACAGGAAATTTCTGGGATCCTGAGAGATGGTGTTGCCACCACCAACCCAGCTGGTATTTTGACCAGGAGGCTGATGCCAGTATTAAGTTTGTGTCAGCACTGCTAAGTGTTGGTAACTTTCTGTTGGAGGTGTAGGTCAGGAGGACATCCAACTTATACCTCCCAGGAAAGGCAGCAAAGTATTCCACTGTATATTTCTGCAGTAGGATATGTTGGCTCAGACAGGACGGGTCTGTCTATAATTGTTTTTGACACAGTTTTCAGATTTTGAAACCGGTGAAAATCTGACTGTAAACCATCCCCATATACCTCAATAGAAAATCTAAGCTGTAGTCTATGCGGATCAGATTTTCTGACAGTCGGATTTCAAAACCACCATTTTAAAAAAAAAAAAAAAAAAAAACTTGTATATTCTTCCACTGGATTTCCATTTGAAAATGTATTATTAAATCGCCTGAACCTGAAAACTGACGCAAAAAAGGTCCAAAAAAACAAAAACCAAGTATAAAATACTGGTCATACTTTGATTAGAATCCAACCAGTATTTTGTCCTTGCCTTGTGCCGAATTCTAATTGGTCTTCCCAGAGGAACTCTGAGGATGTAACTCCATATTTGGGTTGGCACCTTATAAGGGTGGTCCATACATGGTAACTGACTGTATTTAGATAGTTACAGCATCTGAGCTTCTCCTGCCAAAGCCAGACAATATTCCACTCATTCTCTGTTAATGATCAGAGAGAGTGTTGTTTAATCTCTCTGCCTGATCACAGAGAGCATTGTTCAGTTACAGATACATTTTGCTCTCTATACCTTCCTACATTAATTTCTATAATCAGTGCCAGGACAAAACAGGAAGTGGCAGAGCAAATCCGGAGCCTGGAGAAGTGAGTAGGCATAAGACCCCAGGTATTTACCACTAACCCCTGTACTGCGCCTTTTAGTATTGCTCTACATTAACCACCTCATTGCCCTGAACCATTAGGGATCCTTAAACTAACCCCCTCACTGCCCAAGACCACCAAGTATCGTTACATCAACCCCCTCACTGCCCAAGACCACCAAGTATCCTTAGGTCAACCCCTTCACTACACTATACCATCAAAGACTCTTACATTAACTCCCTCACTGCCCTAGACAAAGTGTTATGCAGCATTAACCCTTCCACTGCTTACAGTAATTTTCTCACTATTTTGATGTATACAATGATAGGGGCATAGAGTTATATAGAACAAACATAGTCTTTTTTTAACCTATGTCTGGGTTATTTCTTTGCAACATAGGCTATATCTGCCAGACACAAAAGCACTGTCTGCTGTTTTTCCAGTGCACAAAGCCACACCACCATAAAATAGACTAAACCCAGTCTAAAAGAGAATATGACTGCTCTCAGATATTTTCTTACAAAGTATCCAAGAAACGCTGAAAAATGCCAAGACCAGCTGAAGATCCACCCCCAAATCACACTCAAATTATGACAAAAATATAAATAAATAAATTAGGTCTTTAGCAATTTCACAAACAGCCCACTCGGAAATTAATAGTTCCGGTGGAAATGTCATAAAGGTTCTCAGCTCATGACACCATACTTGCATTTTCCTATCTTCATTGTAGTTAATGTGAATGGTGAAACACACTGATGTTTCAGCAACTCACATAAAGTAAAATGGAGAGTGCATTCATATAGGGCCTAAGGGGCCGTTCACACAGCGTTTTTGGATCCGAAAATCCCATCCAAAAATGCAGCGGCGATCGGATCCTAAACTGATCCAACACATATCCAACACGCAGCTCTGTGTTTGGATGCGTGTTGGATGCAGCAAGATCGCACCCTATAGTTTAAAATAGGGCTCCTGATGCGTCTTCCAAGAATTGACATGACAATTCTTTGGACAGATCCGAAAGATTGATCTGAAGACGCAGTCAGACACGAATTGGTGATCACTTGTGTGAACACTGATGCGTGTTTCATATTAAAAGCAATGCAAAATCACATTGCTATTTATTAGATACGTGTTTGTGTCCGTTTAGGGTCCGACAGATGGATCCAAACATGCATCTAAAAGCGTATGTTCACAGGGACTCAACATGCCGTGTACATACCCTAAGAAGGATCCCCCCCATTCTTCCCATATACTTTTGATGTACCATAAATGGGGATAGTAATACCCGTGTAGATTTATTGTTGCCCTTGGGAGTTTTGCACTTCAACACTGTGGCCCTTAAACCAAAGAAAGGTTGTACATCCCTGTTCTAGGCAATAGAAGGTTGGGTCCCAAGAATTGGTACCCCCTTTTTGTCCATTGGCCCTAATAAGGATTTCATTTTTGTTGAACTGCTCTGGTAAAATGAAAGCTGAGCTTTGACTAGTTGCTATGGGCAACAAAGACAGTCATACTGACAGTTACTCATAGTTTTGATAAATAAGGTCCATTGTCTGTTGTACAAGAAAAGCTTATGATAAAATGTAACTGTTAAATGTTTTGCAGGAAAATTAAATTACAACTGAATGGTTTTGTGGAGAGCGTCAATGATCTCATTGAATCAATGTAGTCATCCATTAGTTGTAAACGGAAAGGATGTATTGTGCCGACATAAATAAGTTCTCATGTATAGGAAAAATGTCACAGATGTGTTCTCATGTCCAGTGTATTTCATAGCTACCTTGCAATGATTTGCACATGGTGACTCAGACTGGTATATGCTCCATTTATTATCCCTCACAAATATTTGACACATTTATCCAATATATATGTGTCTTACAAGTAAACATGCAGTGAAAGCATGAATTGTAAGGAATGGGCAAATGTAGTGCAACAAAGGTAAGATGGGTGTTTTTACTTCTGGTTTAAATGTTTTAAAAAACATTACCCATTCTACATCTCCCTTAGCATATCTAATGATCTGATATCTGTTAAACAACCCATTGGATGACATAGTTTTACCTATAGCACCCCCATGTCCATAAGTGTAACTTTAGGGAGGTACGGAGGGAACTGCCCCCCCCCCCCCCCCCACACACACACTTTTTCTGTGCGGGGGACGGTCCCCCTCACTTTTTAGACACTTCAATAAAAAATAATCCATATGAAAGCATGAGAATATGGTAAGTGTGGAGAGCAGAGCACAGAGGAGGAAGAAGTTAACCATTTGCCCCTATATTTCTGTGCATTTGGAGGGGGGGGGGGCAGAGTAGGTATCAGCCTCAAGTGAGAGCAGTGCTGAATTTTAGAGCAGGAGTCAGCAGGGGCTGTTTTACCAATCAGAATGCTGCTCACAGTCCAGCACACTCTGTATCTGGGGCTGTATCTTTCCCTTCCATTGTATACCACTTCCCCTATGCTCAGCCCTCATCAGAGACGAAGGGAAGCTCCTGCCGAATGCCAACTACACCAGACTACAGGAGACAGGTAAGGAGGGGACAAGGGTGCTAAGCGTTGTGTGTGCATGTGAGTAGGGTATGTACTGTATAAGTGAGATGTGTATATACTGTACAGCCATGTGTCTAGCCAAGTCACTTCTTCTCTGCACTTACACGCCGAGGAAAATGAAAGTGAATGAGGCCGGCCCCGCAGCATTTTAGAAGTGTGGACTGGCCAGCGCATACTTCTAAACACCCGCCATATAGCAGAGCGCACTGTACACCCCGCTATACACTGTGTGAACATACATTAAGGGACATGCATGCTGAAGATATGAATGCTGATTCTGGGACGGACTCAGTGCTGGATCTGCCTCAGAATCGGCGTCCAATCCGGCAAGAAACAGATTTACTTTATACCCTATGTAAAATCTGTGTCGTCATTTAGATAACACTGATTTTACTTGAGTATTTTCAGCGTTTACTGTCAGCGCCTACAGAGAATTCTTTGAGGCGTTTTATGCACTAAAGAATAGGAGGGAGAAATCTACCTCAGGCAGTCTGGGGTGTTTGCTCGTTGGAAATCTACGTTTGCAAGCGCCGAATTTCCAAAAAACAAACGACACCGTCAGTGCCGAAAACCGTCATGTAAACCCACCCCAAGTGTGTAGTCTCTGTTCAATATATGTATTTATACACACACAATTTCTAGGGTACCTTGTCTAATGTAGTTAGTCTCTGGGGTACAGTATGTATTGCAATAACCTTTGGAGTATGGTGTAATATAATGTAGTCTCTGTGGTACGGTGAATAATGCAGGTATCTGCGGTACGGTGTGTAAACTAATCTCTGGGGTACAGTGGGTAATGTAGTAATCTCTAGGGTATAGTGAGTAATGTAATATCTGGTGTATGGTGTGTAATGTAGTAATCTCTAGGGTAAAGTGTGTAATCTAGTAATCTCTGGGGTTCGGTGTATAATCTAGTAATCTCTGGGGTACAGTGGTTAATGTAGTAATCTCTGGGGTGCGGTGTGTAATGTAATCTCTGGGATATGGTGTGATGTAATCTCTGTAGTACAGTGAGTAATGTAATTCATTTCTAGGGTTCAGTGTGTAATATCATACATTTTTGGGGTACAGTGAATTATATTATTTCTTGAGTACGATGTGCAATTCATTTCTAAGGTGCGGTTAGTAATATAACTTCTATGTGTAATTGTAAGCGTTCACTCATGTTCGGCCGCCATCTTGGCCCGGCCTGGGGGACACTCTCGCTCTGGGATCGCCGCTTTGGTAAACGGAACAGCAAATCGACACAGGATTATCTTGAAGTCTGGCCTCCGCCAACTTTATTCTTCAACACAGCAAAACATGTACAGCAAACAAAATAAATCCTAGGCCATCCAGCCACTAACTAAAACGTACAGAGAGCCCCTCTCTAGCAGTGGTCTGGGTCTACTACCCAGCCCCACAAACATGTACTCACACTGTACAATATAGTGCTTGGGCCTGGCTTCTCTCAAGCCTAGGGGGAAAGCACCCAGGATACTCTCCCAGGCAGGGCCTGCACCCATCCTCCACTGACTGTAAGCCACACTCCCCCTTCGTACACTGAAGACCCGACTATTTAACAGGCCTCTGAGTTGGACAAGCAGCTGAGCAACTCTCCTAATTACCACCTGAGTAATTAACTCCTGGTTACCCTTGCCAGACTGCTGGCCTTCCTCACTGACAGCCAGCAACTTGGTAACCCATACCTTGGAACTCAGCTGCTGCAGAACCTCTAGTGGCGGAGAAATGTGATCTTCTAAGGTCGCACCGCCACATACCCCTCCCCTTTGATAAAGGCCGTAGGCCTTTTCACCTTGCAGAAACCTTGGGTCAAAGCACCTATTCTGGGGTATCCATCCTTGCAAGACACCCCGCAGCTGGTTTACTTTGAGGGACACAGTACTTTCCACAGAGAGTACAGGAGTCATCCACCAACCTCCTACTTATCCTCTTTTCCCAGCTACCTGTGACTTGCTGCTCATCCCAGTTAATACCTATGTTGTAACCTGTTGCTAAGGACAACGCCTCCCCAACCAGGATTATGCTATCCTCTTGTTCCTGAGCCCTGGTTGATCTATCACTACTGGTTCTCCCTGAACTTCTACCTGTTGCCCCGGGTAACCTCTCTCCTACATCCTCAGATGCTAAGACCAGGGAGTCCATACCCTGATCTACCGCAGGTTCCCAGCACTCACTCAGGCTATATTGGGCAACCGCCAGGTCACAATCCTTTCCTTTTCCCAACCCAATAGAGCTGGAGCTTGTCTTTGCACTAACGTACAACTCAGCGACTATCCTAGGAGTATCTCTACCACTCACCACTGGTAGCAGCATTTTCCTACCATCTGTCTGACTGTTCTCTACTACAGACCAGTTAGTGCACTCACCATAATCCTGAGACCTTCCCATACACTTTTCCTCACTGATCATCTTCATGTCTTGTAGTTCTGAGTCTGCAGGACCACCCTGGGGCCTAGACTTCTCTTCACTATAAGACCCTCGGTCCTCACCTATCCTCACCTGGGGACTGCCACCAACCCCATGTATTTGACCCATGTTCCCTATCTCAGCAGGTGTACTTTCCTCTGACGCGGGCCTATCGTACCCCTGTTCTGTAACATTAGAGACCCCGCTGCATTGCATCTCATAGACCTGAGGTGCAGTCTCTGTCCCAAAACTAATCTCCATTATGCTGGGTTTTAGACCCTCAGGCTGGGAGGACAGAATCCCTTTCCTAGGACCCTGTTCATACCTGTCTGTACTGATCATCTCCACAGCAGTGTCCTGACTTTCTCCTTGCTGTGGGATATCCACCTGCTCCTTCCCATGGGAAGCCTGGTCTCCCTTACTGCCTACCTCAATCTTCACTGCATTATCTGTCATCTCACAACTGTCTGTTACTTCCCTCGTTTTCCTCTGTACCTCACTTGTGCTTGAGCACCTACTCTCCTCGGCTGTGTCTAGCAGCTCCCAATGGGGAGATTCTTCCTCCATATCTCCGGTACCCATTACCCCGGAAGAACTCTCAGTGTCCGTTAGAACCACTCCTGCACCTGGCACGCTATAAGGCTCCTCTGGTACCTTAGAGTCAAAACTGGACCCTTGTACATGGTTCATACCCTTCTCCATCTCGGAGTCTGCTATGTCTATGGTGCTGCTTGGGGATACGTTTATCACCTGGACCCCAATTACTTCACCCCTACTAGCAGGGCAACCACATTCCGTCTCCGGCCTGTCCCTGTCATGCACCATGCTTGCAGAGTGTAGCTCTTGCAACACATTCACCTCTTCTAGATTCCTAGTAGCAGAAGACACTCGGTTGCTACTACAGAGGACATTGGTTTCACAAGAAATAACACATTTTCCTTCATGGCCATCACTTCCAGGACTCATAACTTCTGCACTACACTCAGACCCACTATCACCTACAGGGAATGAACTAGCCTTCTCTTCTGCTATAGCTGCTAGTTCACACTGGGCACTACCCTGAGTTGTACTAAGGTCACAAACCACAGGGACTAAATTACCTGCACTACTTGTGCTGTTGTCCACCACTACCACTGGGGGCGCATCTGCAACTTGCAGCTTACACGCACGTTCACACAGTGCGCTCCGGTCAGTGGTAGAACCATTTACCATCTGGAACCCAGGTGCTTCACTTACAACTGCGGGGCATTCATACTCATGACTTTCCCCCACCGGAAGAGCATAGGATACCTTGTTGCTACTGGCAACCACCTTAGCTCCCCTGGAGATGATGGTGTTAACCCCTTTCTCCTGGTTATCATCTCTCTCAGGACACACATCCTCTACAGTACTCCTAACGCTGTTAACCCAACCTCTAGGGGCATACCTAAGCTAGTTTGCTCCACTGCTGGAGCTGCCATTTCCAAATAAGCTAGTTCACTCTCTACACTAACTTCATTATTGTCCAGGGACACCTTTCCCTGGGCACATCTCTCATTAGCTCTGTCTAGCTGACCTACTGCAGTCAGGTGCGGGGATGTTTCCTTCACATCCCCCACAGGTGCAGCAGACGTCTGACTGCTACTGGCACCCCCCTGTTCAGACAGAGCATTTTTCACAAAAATAACATTTTCAATAGACGACTCAGCATGCAAAACATTTGAGTCCATCAGACTTGACCAGTCCCTCTCCAACAGTCCGGCAACTGCTTTCTGGAGTCTTCGGGCCTGGCGGAACCTCTGGACCTCCGTCCAGCCTGGCCAAGTCCTCACACAATTCATGTGTACGTTTAACAGTGTCACTTGATGTGTCGTTAGTAACAGGAACAGTCTTACCCCATTCCAGTTGGGTCTCCACGCTTTGGACAATGACCCTGGACCTTCTGGACACATCATGGTGACAGTCCTCATCAGACAGAGGTGGGATTCCACCCACCTGGAACTCCTGGATCTGGGGCTGTGACTTCTGTGGCTCCCTGATGAGAAAACAGTCAACAACACCTCCTGCTGCTGTGGGACACCTCCCGCTGGACTCCCTCTGCTGGACGGTGGCAGCGGTTCCCTGTGGATGAAGTTGGTTGCCCTTGGAAACAGCAGCATGCAGGTAACTTACATTTATCACATCCTGTTTGGCATTTAAACTGCTAATCAGTGAGGAGTCACCCCCCCCTGTTCTTAGGGACTTTAACAGAGGACAATTCTGGCTCTTCCCTTTTAGGCAGTGGCACAACAGTCTCTGCAGGGGGCATTTTCCCAGACATGGCGCTCTCTCCACCTGGCGCCACCTCTGGCCCCCACAACTGCCAGAAAAGCGGAAAGTCTCTGCCAAGTATGATTTCCACAGGCAGCTCCTCACATATCTCAAGCACATGATCGACAGCCCCAAGATGGGTCTCAAAACATATAACCACAGTCTTACCAGATCCTGGTCTGGTCCTCATAAAGGGTATTACTTCTGGGTCAATTCTGGAGATGTTCTGTCGACAGTCCAGATCGACCTCAAATGGGATCCCACCCACTCGCCATCCAGGGTCCTTACTAGCAGTTTCTCATACTGGCCTAAACCAGGCCCTTTTTGTGGAAGAGATGCGTTGCTCCTGGCAAAAACAGAATCCAGGTCTCTTTTTGACTCTTTTTGCCCCGACTGGGCTTTGGTTGGTTAAGGTAGAGAGGTACAGCTTGCTGGGAGGTCCTGGGGTGTACTAACTCACACATGACCAGCCCTCCCCACCAGGAATTTGGTTGGTTATGGTCATCTGGTGCTGCTTGTTGGGTGGTCCCGGGGTGCACTAACTCACATATGACCTGCCCTCCCCTCCAGGACTTTGGTTGCTTCCTGCGACCCATGCTTTCCTCAGCTGGTAAAAGTTCAGACAGCACCAGTCTCTTTCCAGCAAACACACAGCCCCTGTGCCTGGGGGGTCTGGCCCTTTCAAAGCGGCTGTAGCAATCCTATGCAGCTTTGTAGGATCAGCAAACTAGTCCTTCCTAATGCACAGTCACTTTTCAAAAGCAGTAGTGGTTTCGCTGCTGGCCCTTTAATTTAACCCCGCAGCCCCAACACTGTGCAAAAATTCACCAGTCCACTGGTTCAGCACTCTTGTGCAACACATGCACCAATTCTTGCGGCACTGCGCCAATTCAGTTACTGTGCCAGTCCTGATGCCGACGTGCCTATTGCATACCTCCACCATATGTAAGCGTTCCCTCAGGTTCGGCCGCCATCGTGGCCCCGCCCGGGGGACACTCTCACTCTGGGATCGCCGCTTTGGTAAATGGAACAGCAAATCGACACAGGAGTCCCCTGAAGTCTGGCCTCCGCCAGCTTTATTCTTCAACACAGCAAGACATATACAGCACACAAAATAAATCCTAGACCATCCAGACACTAACTAAACGTACAGAGATTCCCTCTCTAGCAGTGGTCTGGGTCTACTACCCAGCCCCACAAACATGTACTCACACTGTACAATATAGTGCTTGGGCCTGGCTTCTCTCAAGCCTAGGGGGAAAGCACCCAGGATACTCTCCCAGGCAGGGCCTGCACCCATCCTCCACTGACTGTACGCCACACTCCCCCTTGGTACACTGAAGACCAGGCTATTTAACAGGCCTCTGAGTTGGACAAGCAGCTGAGAAACTCTGCTAATTACCACCTGAGTAATTAACTCCTGGTTACCCTTGCCAGACTGCTGGCCTTCCTCACTGACAGCCAGCAACTTGGTAACCCATACCTTGGAACTCAGCTGCTGCAGAACCTCTAGTGGCGGAGAAATGCGATCTTCTAAGGTCGCACTGCCACAGTAATATAATTCATTTCTGGTGTATGGTATGCAATAAAATACATTTTGGGGTACAGTATGTGACATAAGTGATTCCTAGGGGAACAGTGAGATTGTTTTTTTTTATTTTCCTCATTCTGTTGTGTGTATAACAAATTTAATGGAGTAATGATGGGGGATGGGAGGAGAAAGCAAAATTTTCTGCATTGCACAACATGTTTTATTTCCATCTAGAGGGGGAAATATTGTCGGGGGCTGGTTCAGCTTCATTGCCAGGGCTGCTTTTTAGTCACTGTCCGGTTCTAAACTTCAGTAATTAGAGAGCCACGCATATCCTTACGGATTGCACCAAAAGTATTTGCCACAAGGACTCTGCCCAGACTTGCTGGGGGTGCTCACAGCATTCCCCAAGACCTCCTAGCTGGGTTAGAGAAGGCCGCTTCACTGCAGGGTGAGGAGGGGAGAGAAGGGAAGGGAGGGGAAGTGAAAGGGAAGGCGAGAGAAAGCGGGAGGGATAGGAAGATAAGGGATAAGAGAGAAAATTGGTCGCCCCCACTTTTTGAACAAAAGTTACGATCCTGCCCATGTCAACATGGTGTCCCTCAAATCAAAGAACGGTTGTGCATCCCTGTTCTAGGCAATAGAAGGTTTTGTCCCAAGGGGAATCCCTTTAAGACATGATCCAATGTCTTAAAGGGATTCCAGACACTGAATGCATATAGATAGGATATGCCATCAATGTGTAATAGGTGTGGGTCCCACCTAAGGCTCCTGCATCTTCTGAACAGACCTCTAAAACAAATCAATAAGAATGGATAAGTGTGGTAACTCCATTCTTTATAATATGAGTTCCAAGTACATGAAACATTGATGTATTTCCTATCGATATACCATCAGTGTTTGTATGATAAAAACCCTTTTAAGTTAAGGTTTAGGAATTTGACCTGCTCCGAAACAAAGGTGCTTAACTAATATAGTGATTAAAAGGGTATTTTCACCACATTGATTAGCATTAAACATGTGGGCAAAAAGTAAAGACAATTACCAAATACACTGCTGTTCTGATAAGAGCAGTTCTTATCAACTGGTTGTATGCACAAGCTTTCCTAAGTTACAGACCACTTTGCTCTCTGAGCCCTGGTCAGGATGGTGACATTCCCTGCAGCAGAACAGGAGCTTGTTTGTGTTTCTTACTGACAAACTTTAACCATTTAGAGCTCTGTAGCTTTGTACCCTGCAGTTAAAACCTCTCCATCTCCAATGCCCATGTAACGGACTCAGCTAGGAGGAGCATAGCTTAAAAACCAAATCAGCCTAAACAGAGAGTAGAAAGACTGAAGCAGGCCGTGAAAAGCAGGCTCTGTGAAACAGCCTATTGAGATAACAACTAACAAGGTGGAATGATACACAAAAGGGACAGATAAAAGTATGGTTGCTATGGACAACAATAAATGTAAAGTCACTAAACCACAATATAATATACATATCCCAAAAAATTAAATACTAAAAGGCTTGGAAAAACTAGAGTAAACCTTATAACTTGTCCTGAAACTGCACTGTCATTTCAAATGTGGTGCTCTACTTTCTTACTAAGAGGGTATACACCATAGTTGCCAACTTCTGAAAATGGAGAAGCAGGAGATTAAAGAGGGCGGACACGCCCATCTTTTTGGTGTGACAGGCCCCTTCAAAAAGCCACACCCACTCCGCCTATAACTGCAATAATGGTTCCCCATACTGTGAAGAAAAGCCAGGTGCCTAGTAGTGCCCTTATAGCCATAGTTTAGGTATGTAGCCTCCCCCATATTTAACCAGTAGATGCCCCTTTGTAAGCCAGGTAGTATGCCAGTAGCCCCTTTGTAGCCAGGTAGATTGCCCCCTTTGTAGTCAGGTAGATTGCCCCCTTTAGAAGCCTAGCGTAGTGCCCCCTTTATAGCCAGGTAGGTAGTTGTCCCCTCTTTAAGTAGCCATTAGGTAGAGTGCCCCCTTTAGTAGCCAGGTAGGTAGTTGCCCCCTTTAAGATAGTCCACTGGTAGAGTCCCTCCTTCATAGCCTCCTATATAAAATAAAAATAAAATAATAAAATCCACTTACCTCACCAGGCTCCTGCAGCTCCGGACACCTCCGATCTCCTCAGCGACGCAGGGGAAGTGAGTGCAGAGGCGGGTCACTCCCCCTGCGCCGCTGACCTGTATGTACGGCGCATACCGGCGCTGTACATACAGCGGGAGGAGGGATGGAGGGAGCGATCCCTCCTGCCTCCTCCCTGCACAGCGAGACTCCGGGCGGGTGAAGGAGCGGCCCGGCGGCGCAAGAGTAGCGCACCAGCGGCACTCTTGCGCCGCGGTTATTTAAAGAACCCCCGCCGCCTGTTAGCGGCGGGAGGAATGCCAACTCTGCCGGGATGGCGGTGGGGGGGGGGGGGACCACAATTAGCTGGACCCCCCCGCCAAAAGCGGGAGAGTTGGAATGTATGGTATACACTCTGCACATGTACTTCCTGGCATCCCTGCCATTCCCTGTTTTAGATTTATTGTGATAGCTGCCAGAGAAATATGTTGCTGATGTAGGATAAGTATATGACCACATCTAAATGACCTGCCTGTAGAACCTAGTTCATTGAAAAGGGGCAAAATTAACACTTCTGAATGAGCTGTATACAGACATTCAGGAAAAACAACTTTGGAGTAACCTGTGTTCTATGTCAGACTGGATTATCATTAAAATCACCGAGGTAACAACATGTAGGGGTACATTAAAATACCTAATAATAAATCCATGATACATGTAGAACATTGTATATTATCAACAGAAGGTACACAGCAAATGGAAGAAGTGAGATACCAATAATAATATACTGGGACAGGATAAGTAATCAGAGAAGGGTGGACCAAGAAAAAGAAAGTGTGGAAAAGGTTCTTTATGAAACTGTTTACCCATAGTGACCTATGGGCAAAAAAGTGAGTTTTAGACCTAAACAAGTTCATACATGTGGCCCTAAGTGTCAAGCCATATCCATTGAGATCAAATTGGGAAGAAATAATATATTGTGATCAGGAGCCCAGGTACAAATACGTGGCCAACATTATGAGGCAGATTTATCCATGCTGTTTAATTCTTAGACAGTGGAAAATTAGACTAGACAGTGTTACAACGTGCCACATTTATCATAGTATTGATAAATCTGCCGCATGTTAGAACTATCTAGACTAACTTTATAGCATTTTTAAGTTGACTTACTTTATGCCACTAACTTCATCAAAATTTTCTCACATATTTTTGGTGCACGACGTCGCACTCTAAGCCATGCCAATGTGAAGCCACACCCCTTTTGGTGAGACCACACCCTCTTTGACGGACAAAAACGGTTAGAAAATATCTGAAACATAAAAAATGTGGTGTAAAGCATGTATGTCTTTATTTTTGGTGAAAGTTATACTCGAATTCTGTTGCAACAGTCTTTATAAATGTGCCCCAGTATGTGTCTGTTTAAAAAAAAGAAATAAATAAAAAACAAGCACCTACAGTGATAAGCTTATTGTGACATATAGGTGTGGTAGAGAAGGCTCCTCCACTCAGGAACTCTCTCAATGAGCCAGAGGCTGGCGGACTTCAGCTGTCCATATATTGCATTACATATTCTATATTTTGTCTGCAGGGAAATGCCTGGGAAAAATGGTCTGTGTCCCCATGGCAGCAGATCCATAACAGTCTGTAACAATTTGGGAAATACTTTTTATTAGATAATTCTACCATGGCAGATGCATCACTTGAGATAGGGAAGGTAGTGAGTTGGTGGTCCAGTGATTAGAGTTCATCAACAACTTAGTCAGATAGGCTCCAACATTCCTCTATGCACTTCTCCATGTTTTGGGATGTGAGTCATGGACATGATGTAAATTTATAGTAATCCCTTTTATTAAGTCCCAAAAATGTATCAAAGTTAAAAAAAAAAAAAAAAAAAAAAAAAAAAAGGATTAATGGCTAGTGTGGCACAGAAAGCACCAAGAATCCTCTCCTTGATTTAAGTCATCACCACCCTCCCCACCTATGATGCTGCAATTTAAACCACTTTACACAATTGATTCATAGTTTTCAGTTCTTTGATAAATTCCATTGTCCAGAATTTAAAATGAAAATTTTATTTTCTAATTTTGATCAAAACGTTTCTAACCAGAAAATGTGTATACTGTTTTTCCCTTTTGAGGCTGGTATTATTCTTTACCCTGTCTTACTTTTATCCTTCCGTGGCTCTGGTTCATGCCCTGGAAACCTGATTGCACGTACATTCACCACACTGAAGCATTATAATATATTTACATATTAACTGGCATCAGAAGCACTGTTCACAATAATATGCTGTGGCTTTCGTTTCTGTATAGAAGATAACGTACAGCAGGATAATTGTAATATACATTGTGCAGCTCTACTGTACACACTAATCTAGTTAGCATTGCTTCATGAATGATTAAGAAGGGAGTGACTTTGTGTTTTCTATAAACGAGGGTTATCATTCAAGGTTTGAAGTACCCTGTGATGTTTTGTGATGTATATGAAAAAAAAAGTCGATCAAAATCATTATTTACATATAGAATGTAACTGTTTGATGTGAATGACATTATTTATTTATTTTATTTTACGTTGTTTTGATCAAATACCATATGTAAAAAAATGTTTTGCAAATATCTCTTAGGCCTTTTTTATGCACCCAGCCTTTGATCTTACTCTTTGATGCATGGCAGCTCATCTTGAGAACTATTGTAATTTGCATTTGAATGACCTTTATTTGAGACCATTACCTCAAGAGGAAACCTAAGCTACTAACATATAACTTCAAACCTTGGCTATATTATTTTTCAGTTGGGAGATGTGAAACAACAAGTTAAGAATAAAGGATACAGATGGCCAAGTTCATTTCAAAATGGCAAGTGATTACATTATTACAATGTATTGTTTGCCATAATGACTTTACCGGTGCTTGATCATATTTTGGCTTTAAGTCATGTCAACCAAACATGCTGTAAAAGTGGAGGTTCTACAGCTGGAACCAACACTAATTTCAGACTTTTACCATCTCTTTCCCATGAAGAAACGAAAAAGTTTTTCTGTATCATCCCTTCCTTTAAAGGGAAAAATACTAAAAATGTCGAGAATGAATCTCAGCTAGACTCGGCAATATCCTTTTGTGCTTGCAGAAAAACAGCCCAAAACCCCCAATTAAGGGCATAATGATTCAAGGGCCCCATACACATGAGAGGGCCCCCCTTTCCCCTAATGAATGGGAAATGAAACAGCCTAATGCAATAATAATGGTTAAAATAATAGTGATTTATGGGGGAAACCCCCCTAGGATTGCTAGATAAAACAACCCATAACTATAATTTTTACAATGTCTGCCAATGCTTTTTTTCGTTTCTGTAGTAACACTCAGTGTCATTCCCCACACTAGCTGCCTCTCAAATAAAGAACATAATGCAGAAAACCTCAATGTAACCTACAAAGCCTTATCCAATCTTGCTCCATTTTGGATTTGTTTTCTAATGTTTGATACCCCCCCAAATTCCTTTAACACTTTACAAACAAAAGTTTTTGTGCTTTCTTTGTTTTGGAACCCCCTTTTTTTACTCCCCAACACTCTTTACTTTATGCAAAAAAAAAAATCAAATGGCGTGCCTGAGTTTAGATTCACTTCTCTGTAATGTTTCATGTGCTTTTGAAATTTTTCCTTGCTGATGTAGGCCCCCTTCTTTGCGCCAAAGCAGCAGCTTTTCGGGTTTAAAAAGCTGTTTCCCCTTGCTCTGTAAAATTAAAGGCCCAGGATGTCTACAGTCCCTTTGCTGTGCTTTATCTTTCTTGCTTCCAACCTCACTCTCAATGCATGCTTCCTGTTTCCTTCCTCAAAAACCTTGCAAGAAAGGTTGTGGCTTTAAATATTGCTATGAAAAATGCCAAACTCCTTTTGGTTTTTGATCCCGGGGGTGACCAGGTTTTTCCCAGTGCCCGACACAATAAATGAGTTCCTGTCATAACAGTGATGTAGAATTGCAAAAAGCTCGGGAAAAATTTAATGAAAGTACTTTACAAAAGTGTCTAACTTTGAGAGACAAATTTTTCAGAAATATTTTTTTTTTACACTGGTCAACCCATTTAGCTCTGCCTCAGCAATGACATGCCTATACGCCCTTTTCACTGCTGCAGCTAATCTATGGCCCCAGTGGTGTATTACATGAGATCTCTGAGGCCAGTAAGTGGCAACAGGAGTGACAAGAGAAAAAATTCTTTTAACACCAAGTAAAAAAATTTTTATGTGGAGGCCACAATGGTAGCACTGGAAGTAGTGACGGTTTAATCTTCTTATTTTAGCACAATTCCAAGTGTAGAAATTTCTTAAATAATTTAGCAAACCATTTTAAAAGAACTGTTTTTGGCTTTTATTAGGGTTATTCAAAGAGAAGCTAATAACAGAGTGACTGCTACAATTTCCCAGCAATCAGCTGTGACTTGTAGTGTAATTTTGCAGCAAATGTTTATTTTCTATACAGTGCCTCCAAAATGGAAATAAAATATAGCAAAGGTCCCAATGAAATAGGAGGGCTGTCTGTACCAACTGTGGACATGCTCTAAAACATAGGTTAGTAACATCATTTTTTATGAATAAATAGTAAAGTTATATTTGATGTTGGCTCCTGTCAATGATGAGATTTCAGCTAATGTAGATGGTCATACATAATGAGGCACACTAAGAGGAAATAAAGCCCAGACATAATAATTCTTAGATAAACTGAGTAGTTGTGACATTCAGGGACAGATGTGTGCAGTTCCACTTTAACTGTCTGTATAAATTTTTCTAGCTATGATATCACTGCTGCCAAAATCAATACTATATAAATCAGTTTACACAGATTTGTTCACAGTTCTCCTCTATATGTCCCTTAAAATGCTAAAACTTTTTATTTTCTGTTTTGGAATGTTTTCTGTTTTTATGGTCTAGTCCCTGCGATACCCAGGGAAAGAAACAGCAGGGTCCATAATTTTTCTAAGACTATTCCCCTGATTTTTTTAGCGTTGAGGTACTCTTCTGGACCTAAGTCTTACGTGCTCTAACTCAACTGTGATGGAGTGCCTGGATAACTCCTAACATGAATGGAACCGGCCAATGGAATAGTTGAAGGTTTTAGTTCATAAACGGGGTACAGTTAACACCGGGGGTGTAGTAAGGATTAAAGGGCCCGGTGCAAAAATTAAGGTCTTCCCCCCCCATCAACGGC
>JAODAL010054278.1:0-24742 GCA_025379985.1 Phyllomedusa bahiana
GGCTTTTAAAAAAGACGGTTTTTATTTTTTTTTCAGCACCAGAAAACAACCTTAAAAACCCCTGGATGTAAATTTCGCCAAAGAATGAGCCGCACAAAAACTAGTAGCGTGTTACAATTGCGTGTTTTTCTACCCACACAACAAGAGATAACAGTTGTAATTTCCTTTGCTTGTGAATTAAGCAAACCCAAAAAAAAAAAAAAAATATTTGGCGTTGAAAAAGACGGTTTAAATTTTTGTCAGCACACCAGCAAAACAACGCTTAATTTAACCCCTGGATGTAAATTGCGCCAAAGAATTGAGCCGCACAAACTAGTAAACGTGTTACAATTGCGTGTTTTCTACGCCACAAAAACAAGATACAGTTTTAATTTTACTTTGCTTGTGAATTAGGCTACCAAAAAAAAAATATAAAAAATTGGCGTTGAAAAAGACGGTTTATTTTTGTCAGCACACCAGCAAAACAACGCTTAATTAACCCCTGGATGAAAAAGCGCCAAAGACTTGAGCCGTTCACAAATAGTAGCGTGATACAAAATGCGTGTTTTTTCTACGCAAAACAACAATATAAACAGTTTGTAGATTTGCCTTTGCTTGTTAATAAAGGCACCAAAAAATAAATAAATATTGGCGAGAAAAGACGAGTATATTATTAGTCCGACACACCAGCAAAACAACGCTTAAATTAAACCCCTGGCTGTAAATTGCTCCAAAGAAATGACCTGCACAAACTAGTCTAGCGTGTTACAATTGCGGTTTCTACGCCACACAACAATCGATACAGTTGTAAATTTGCCTTTGCTTGTGAATTCTAGGCAACCAAAAAATATATATATATTTGGCGGTTGAAAAATACGTTTATTTTGTCAGCACACCAGCAAACAACGCCTCTAATTTGAACCCCTGGATGTAATTGCTCCAAAGAAAAATGTAGCCTCACAAAACTAGTAACGAGTTACAAATGGCCGTGTATATCCTACCCACACAACAAGAGAACATTTAATTTGCTTTGCATGTGACTTAGGCTACCAAAAATAAAAAATATATTGGGTTGAAAAGACAGTTTATATTTGTCACACACCAGCAAACAACGCTTAATTTATCCCCTTTAAGTAAAAATGTGCGCCAAATAATTGAGCCGCACAAACAAGTAGCGTGTTAACAATTGCGTTTTCTACCCACACAACAAGATTCTACAGTTTGTAATTGCCTTTGCTTGGTGAATTAAGGCTAACCAAAAAATATAACTAATTTGGCGTTGTAAAAAAACGGTTTTTATTTTTGTCACACCCCATCAAAACAATCGCTTAATTAACCCCTGGATGTAAATTGCTGCCAAAGACCAAAGAGCGCACAACTAGTATGCGAGTTACAATTGCGTGTTTTTCTGACGCCACACCACAAATGATACAGTTGTAATTTGCCTTGTTTGAATTAGGCAACCAACAAAATATAATATGAGATTTTTGTCGAGAAAAAGAATTATTTTATTTTTTGTCACACACCAGCAAAACCAACGCTTAATAAACCCCTGAAGTAAATGACGCCAAAGAATTGAGCGCACAAACTAGTATCTGTGTTACAATTGCGTGTTTTTCCTAACAACACACAAACAAGATATACAGTTGTAATTTGCCTTGCCTTTGTAATTTAGCTACCAAAAAAATATATAAATATTTGGCGTTGAAAAAAGACGGTTTTATTTTTGTCACACACAGCTAAACAACGCTTAATTAACCCCTGAGTAAATTGCCCATAGAATTCAGCAGCCAAAAATGAAGTGGTATTTGTAAATTGTAAAAAACGCTGTTTATTTAAATGAATACAACCGGAAATCTGGGCTAGATCCCACTTGGATATTGGAAATGAATGCAGCTGCAGGTGGAAACGCACACTGGATTTTCAGATCCAATAGCCCAGAAAAATCAGAAAATACACATTCAAGAACATTCCTGAGAACAAGCAAAACACCCCACAAACTGCTGTATACAAAATCATTCTTCAAAAGCGTAATCACCCGCAGCAGCACCTTCCCTGTCATTACAAGTGAGAGGAGTGTGAGCTACCAGCGGCGCGCTCGGTCTTGAAATAGTGCGTTGACGTCACAGAAATCCCGCCGGACTCTGATGCTTTCATCTCTGCACATGTCATGCAGCTATGCCCTTCTTCCTCCCAAGTGCATTGCCCCATGTAGCCCATGTGCTCGCAGCCCATTTTAACAATCAAAAGCACACTTCCGTCACTGACCAAGACCCCCAAATTTCGACTTCGGTCCGAACCGAAATTTTTCCTGAAATTTCTAACTAATTCCAACTCGTTAGAATCATTCTGCCCCATCCTCAAAAACAACCGCATAATATAACCCCTGGATTAAAATGCGCCAAAGAATTGAGCCCGCACGAAACTATAGCGTGTAACAAGTTGCGTGTATTTCTACGCCACACAACAAGAATCCATTGTAATTTGCCTTATGCTTGTGAATTAGGCTACCAAAAAAATATTAAATATATAAGTGCGTTGAAAAAACGGTTTTATTTTGTCAGCAACAACCATCAAAACAACGCTAATTAACCCCTGTATGTAAATTGCTCCAAAGAATTGACCGCACAAACAGTCGCTTTGTACCAATGCGTGTTTTCTACCCACACAACAATAGATACAGTTGTAAGCTTTGCCTAGATGCAAATGTGAATTAGGCTACCAAAAAAAAAAATAAAAATAAATAAAATATTTGGGGCGTTGAAAAATACAGTTTTATTTTTGTCAGCCACCATCAAAACAACGCTATAAAATTAACCCCGATGTATGTAAAAGCTCCAAAAATTGATCCGCACAAACCTAGTAGTCTGAGTTACAATTGCGGTTTATCTACGCCACCACAACAAGAGATACCGTTGTAACATTTCGCTTTGCATGTAAATAGGCTACCAAAAAAAAGTATAAAAACTATTGGCTTTGAAAAAGACCGGATATTTATTCAGCACACCAAAAACAACGCTAAATAAAGCCCCTGAATGTAAATTGCACGCCAAGAAATGAGCCGCACAAACAATTAGCGTGTTACAATTGCGTGTTTTTCATAACGCCACACAACAAGAGATACAGTTGTTAATTTGCCTATTGCTTGTTGAATTAGGCAACCAAAAAATATAATATAAATTTGTGCGTAGTAAAAAGAGACTGTTATTTTTGTCGTCACACCAGCAAAACAACGCTTAATAAACCCTTGATTGTAAAATTGCGCACTAGAATGTCAGCACCAAAAATGAAGTGTAATTTATAAAAGTAAAAACGTCAGTAATCTTTAAATGAATACAACAGGAAACTGCCGAAATAACCCCATGGAAATTGAATGTATAGCAGCAGCAGTTTGACGCCACACTGTATTTTCTAGATCCAAACCCCAAAAAATCAGAAAATAGACACATTCCAGAACATCTCCTGAGACCAAGCTGTGACACCCCACAAAATCTCTGTATAAAAATCAGCAACTTCATCAACGCGCTAACACCCCACCGCACCTTCCCTGTCCAGTACAGTTAGAGGAGATGAGATCTCCCAACGGCCGCTCGTCCATATCTAGACGGTGACTCACAGAATCCCGCCGTCCTCTGATTGTCGTTCATCTCTGCACATGTCATGCAGGCTTATGCCATTCTTCCCTCCCAGAGTGCTATGCACCATGTACAGCCATGTTGTCCGCAGCCATTATATCAATCAAAAGCCCACTTCGTTCACCCGAAAGACCCCCTCCAAAGTCCTACTTCGTCCGAACCTAAGTATTTCCTGAAATTCTAAACGAATTCCACTATCGTTAAATCAATTCGCCCATCTTCTCTCTACCGTACATACCTCAGGCGCATTTTCACGAAAACCCGTGAAAACAGCCTTAGATTGACGCCCAATATTTATACAGTCCCCCAATGTAATTTTATGCGTGCCAAACACTCTGCTTGTGCCGAAAAACCACTTAGTTACCTCTTTGAAATAATCCAAACCCATTACAGCATGGAATTTCAACAAGGAAACAACATGGACTGCCCAATGGGATTTTACACTCCCCCACAGACCTCAAATTTTAGTATTGATGCCACGTAAAACAACTCAAAGAATTGACATGTCTTTCTTTATAGGCACGGACAGTACATGCTGAAAAACATACCTCCTGACCAACGATGCTGACTTTACATTGTAAAGAATGGTAAGCGTTCTACATCTTATTTAGGTGCATACTAGGTGTGCAATACGGTCCAAAATAAGTGTCAAACCTACCAGTGGCCACTAATCATCTTCTGAGGGCCTTCCCCTACCAACCTAGTTCCTACCTACCTACCGCTGAGCCTTCCAACCTATTCTATCTACCTGGGACCTTACTTACGTACCAACTACCTGGGTTTTTACCAACCCTACCTATCCTACCTACCACCTGGGGTCTACCAACCTCCCTTGTCCGTTTCTGAGTGTACTATCATAACCAATCACCATAAACTAAACTATGGTCTCCCCTCCTCGCCCAACAGTATGGATATTTTGTACACAGGTGGCGATCATTAGGTAGGTCTGGAAAGATAATTGTGTGCAAATTCTAGCGAATGAGTGGTTTGGCCAGGCTATCCCTAACTGTGGAACATATTAAAATAAAAGTGAACAGACTCACCAAAGATAAACATCAATTTGTGAGTTCACAAGTGGAAGTAAACTGCAGTGTAATCACTTTATGCCTATTTATGCGAATCAACCTTTATAAACTTGATCACCACTATGTGTACCATGGTGTGACGGTGATATACAAGTCTTCCAGAGCCTTTTACACATGGTAATCCTCCACTCTTTTTTCGACTGTAAGGCGTAATATGGACTATTCATACTGAGATCCTTACTCATAATAGTAATAATTAATAATTATTCAATAATTGTGTAATTTGTGGTCATGTACGTTGTGTAAAATTTATCCCTTATGTAGTAGTGTTATTGGTAAGTGTTGTCTTGGTATAGTGTTAATTTTTAGCAGAAATCGATGTGACATGTATAGTTAGTATTGCTCCTTGTATTATCTAGTAACTGAATGACTTTTATTAAAAGGTTCTGGTAAATGTTTATGGTCAGGAGAGGAGTGGGGGGGGAGGGGCAAAAGTTTGCTATGGCTCAGGCTTCTTTAGTTATGCCCCTGTGTTCAAGTTACTTCAATCTATAATGTAGTTTAAAGTGTGGCCTTGTATATTATAGGTTTGTTTTCAACATGTTTTGATGTGTTTACCAGAAGGCAATAGTGCAACCAGCTGCCAGAAAGATACTGGCTGATAGGATAGATAAAAACATACTCAAGGAGATCCAAAATGGGTTAATTCAACGATAAGCAAAACTGACAAACATATTGGATGAATACTAAAAGATGGTGAAGTACATACTGAAGAAACGATGTCATTTTTATAAGAAATACAATGCCTCTGTCTTTATTGTATCATAAATTAAACTATAATCTTAATCATGTTTCATTTGTGCATTTCTTCTGTTATTTATGAAAATTTCTGAATGAATTGACTACGTATCCTTTGGTCCCATTCACTGTAAATTAATGTAATTTTCCTACCTATCTGGACTTCAAAGTAATCATGCAAGAACATAGGTGGAACTACCGATCAAGGGCCCTGATCAAATTTTATAAAACAGGGGCCCGCTGATATGGTTCAAGATAAGAACTGGTATGGGGAGCCCGAATGTTTCAGCTGTAATTCCTAATGGCAGCCCGCTGTTAATTGAAAGACTATTGTAGAACCACAGCAACAATATACTGAGAATCTGCTTACAACCATGACGTAAATATTCCTTTTTACCTCAATCTGAAGACTCATTTCTTTAAATAAATATGGGTTTCGCTGGTTAATAAATTGCAACTATATACAAACTTCTATGATAACTATAATACTTACATAATACTTATATAAATACTTATAACACAAATTGCAGAAGATAACACAATTATAGCTTCCCTTGTTTTCTCTTAGGCCTACCATAAATGTGGATCATGCAGTCACATTCTTTATAATTTAATTAAGACAAACATGCATTTATAAAATACAATGATCCCTGAAAATACAATGGTGTGAAAAACTCTGTGCTCCCTTCCTGATTTCTTAATCTTTTGGATGTTTGTCACACTTAAGTGTTTCAGATCACCAAACAAATGTAAATATTAGACAAACATAACACAAGTAAACACAATATGCAGTTTTTAAATGAAGGTCTGTTTTATTAGGGGAAAATGTCATAAAAACCTAGAGGGCCCTGTGTGAAAAAGTAATTGCCCCCCTAAACTTAGTCCCATATACATTATACCATGGCATACTATTTCTGTATATACAATTTGTTCTCTATAATCTGGGTATTTACTGTTACTAATTTTGGGTTGTCATTACCATATATGGTTAAAAATGCTTTGTAGCAGCCATATAGATTCTATGATGGCACACTTATTTAGTTTCTATATACACATTGTTTTCTCTATATCAAATTATGTATTCCTTGTGTTCTTTACCTATGGGACGATTATCAGCTTGTAGTGGAACGCTACCATTTAACTGGGATTATTTGTATTCTGAAATTGGGGGACATGTATGAAAACTGTCTAGGTCTAAGGTTTTCTTTGTTGCCCATAGCAACCAATCAGAGCTCCCTTTTTCATTTTTTCAGAACACAATATGAAATGAAAGGGGAACTCTGATTAGTTGCTATGGGCAACAAAGAAAGCCTTACACCAAGACAGTTTTCATTCATGTGGCCCATTGTGTTATCTGCAGTCCATTTACCTCCATTTCAACTACTTCCTTTGACTGACCTCTGACGTTGATTCATATTACACATAGACCCACATAGATCCACCATAACTCCTAGGCAGCAGGCCCGCTGCCTTGCGGTTATACTAGATTCTGATCTGTCCTTCACCCCATATATCCAATCCCTTGCCCGCTCCTGTCACCTGCACCATAAGACTATCTCCAGAATCCGTCCTTTTCTCACTATGGAAACAACTCAAACTCTCATTGTTGCTCTTATTTTTTTCTCGTCTTGACTACTGTAACTCCCTACTTGTTGGTCTTCCTCTCTGTCAGCTCTCCCCTCACCAATCTGTTCTGAATACAGCAGCCAGGCTTGTCTTTCTTTCCAGCCGCTATACTGATGACTCTACCCTGTGTCAGTCTCTGCACTGGCTGCCTATTCAGTACAGAATACAACATAAAATCATCACTCTCACCCATAAGGCTCTCCACAGTGCTGCACCCACCTACATCTCCTCCCTCATCTCTGTCTACCACCCTGCCCGCCCTCTCCGCTCTGCTACTGATCTAAGATTACACACCTCACTCATCCGAACCTCCCATGACCGTCTCCAAGATTTTGCACGTATTGCACCAGTTCTCTGGAACATGTTACCCCACGTGATCAGGCACACTCACAACCCTCACAGTTTTAAGTGCGCTCTGAAAACTCATCTTCTTAGACAAGCCTATCAAGATCCCTAATTGTTAACCCCCCAACTTCTGTCACACATTCGTCACTTCCTGCACTTTGGCACCCACAGGCACTTATCTGTAATAATTAATGGTTGGATGGCAGGTCACCCTTTTTTATGTATACTACCCAATTTATAATAGCGACATTGAAAACCAAGCACTTGCGAGCAGGGCCCTCACACCTCGTGTCTCATTTGTCAGTAGCTTTTTTATAATGTAATGTCTGGTTTGTCTGTGCTTATACCCTCTATATTGTAAAGTGCTGCGGAATATGTTGGCGCTATATAAATAAAGATTATTATTATTAGACCCCATGTTTGAATGCTGTTTGCAAGTTATTGCCTTTAATCCTGTCTTATTATGCCAACTGTCGCCTTATATTGTTTCTACTGTTGAGTATATTCTTTTCACTGTGTATGTCTTATCTAGAACAAGGGGGCATCCGCTACGTCTTGAGGAACGAAAGTTTCTACATAAACATAGAAAGGGATTCTTTACTGTAAGAGCAGTGAGACTGTGGAACTCTCTGCCAGAGGAAATTGTCATGGTGAATTCACTGACGGAGTTCAAAAAGGTTTTGGATGCACTTCTGGAGCGTAATAATATAACAGGTTATAGTGTCTAGGATTCTGGAGGGGGGTCATTGATCGAGGGATTTTTCCGATTGCCAGATTGGAGTCAGGAAGGAATTTTTCCCTAAAATGAGGACAATTGGCTTCTACCTCATTGGGTTTTTTGCCTTCCTCTGGATCAACACCTTAGTACAACAGGCAGAACTGGATGGACGTCTCGTCTTTTTTCGGCCTTACAAACTATGAAACTATGAAACTATTGCTCACTGATTTAATACTGTTCTCTGTGAAATTTATTTTTATTAATGCATTACTTGACGAGTTGATTGTATAACCTGAAGAAGGGCTTATGCCCAAACTGTTACTGCATTAACCCACAAATTTGACAGAGTGGATATGAATTTTATTATGACATGGAAGACTAAATAAAATTTGTGGACAACGTTTACACTTAGCTTCTGTGAGTTCCAAACATCCCTACCTATTGGTTGAACATTGATGGTACTTGAGAGACCTTCCCTGGCACCTTGCTTTAAAGGGGTTGTATCATTTCATTAAATGGTCTTCAGAATAAGGGGACAGTGAAAACAAGCAACTTTGCAATTGGATGTCATTAGCAAAGCTGTCTTGGTTTCACTGTCTCCGTTGTCTTCGTGTTGTGTAAACACTGTTCCCCAATGTCGGTTGGATCCCACCTCCTTGCATTTCATTGGCTGACGGCTCTACTAATTTGCATTCTGTTCGTCCCCCAGTCTTATTCACGGGAGACTGCATTCCTGCTTCTCTCACTCAGAATAAGGGGCCGGCAACAATTTCACTCTGCACAGCCACCAGCTCCTCATTGACACTGAAGCTGCTTCTACAATCAGATAACAGCAGAATTGTGCCTCGGTGCGTAATGCTCCTGTGTGTAAGGGGCCGGCAACATTTCACTCTGCATAGCCACCAGCTCCTCATTGACACTGCAGCTGCTTCTATAATCAGAAAACAGAAGAATTGTGCCTCGGTGCCTAATACTCCTGCATAGAAGGGAGATGGATATGTGCTCTGGAGGAGCTCATAGAAGACTGGATTCAACTGTAACTCCAGCTGTGAGAGGAGAAGAGATCAGTGCTTTAAGTTCATAGAAGGCTGTCTAGACTGAATGCAGGCCTGTGGTATGTAAACAGCTCTTAAAAAATAAGACTGCATAGGGAGAGGACAGTGACATGTGGACTCAGAGAGGGTTGGGGGGAACACATTGACTTGAGAGCGAGCATGAACAGTGAAGGGGGTAATGATGTCATCCCCCTTCAGTTAAGAAACGCCCCGCTGGGAGGGGCAAAAACGCCCCTGGATTTCAGGAACTGAGAGAATCAAGCTTCAAGAAAACAGTCGAACTGATGAAGCGATACATCCCCTTTAACTCTTGAATTGATTGTGCTGCCTGTACACCAGCTTCTGATCCAGCTATTTTGCCAGCGTAATTTTGTTCTTGTCAAAGTTGCTCAGATCCCTACACTTGCCCAGTTTTTCAACTTCAAGAAGTATTAACTTTCTGCCTAACATATCCCACCACTTGACCAGTGCCATTGTAACAAAACAATTAATGTTATTCAATTAACATGTCAGTGATTATGACTAATCAGTGTATATAACCATATGTTTTGCATAAGAAAATGTTTACATGCGTGTAATACATTTAAAATCCTAAAATAGCATTTTATTTAATTCTACAAAAACATACACAGGATTAGTACCGATTAGCTGTCAAGCCTTAATTATAAACCATTTTCAATAAACTCTCTGTTCAGGCCAAAAATCTGCAAAGATTGTAGTAAATAAATCCATTTAAGTTTCTTTTTACAGAACAGTTTTTTTAATAGTGCAACCAAGTTAATCATCCTAAAACATAACCGATCTATAGAATGACCCATTTCTACAAATGTTTTGCTCCTGGCAAATCCACCATGGTACATTGGATAACATTTTCGGCAGATTAATCCTTTCCCTGATTTTCATTATGGTCTCACCCACTTAGAGTGAGTTAGACTGTGGGCTATGTATCAAATATGTTTGGCAAGTATTTTTTCATCATCGGTCACCCGGGCATATCAGTGCCGATATTGATATATCTCCTTGTTTTCTTTTGGGGCCATTGCTGCTCCTTACATGCGTCTATATTCCCCTGATGAACCCACTTATTTTTATTGAGTGGGGGAAACGCGTCGGGATTTAGGATTCTTTGAGATTTTTTTATCTTTTCGTCTTATGCACACTGACTTAATGATGCCATCCATATGACACTATAGGGATTATTAGGGTCATATAGGGTATCAGATTGCAGGGTCGCCCTTTTTCAGGGCGAGTGCATTGTTGTATTGGGAGGAGAATAGCTCTTAATAGGGTAAGTTTATGGTGTCATCTACTCCCCTCCTATTGTCCATACTTTTGTCCAGTATTGCATTTGGATGGGCATTATTTTCTAGCTTTCAAAGCATTCTCTCGATTGGATTTCTACATAACTGTGAGTTATATCCATGTATCATTCTTGTATTAGTGTGCCGAGTGAAATTTAGATCGGGATGCTGACCAGAAAGTATACATATTGATGTTTTAGGTATATATTATATTTTAAACAGTAGAAATAAAAGTTATATTTTAAACCATTGTTTTTTTCTGTGATACTAGTTCTTGTTTTAACAGTGGTATAGTATAGAGCTATTGGTCAGTGATGCAAGTTTTTTTTCCCTTACTTTGGTAATTTTTACCACTGTTTGGCTGAAAGAACAGTCGTTTTTTAACAAATTTTTACAGTTGCAGCAATTTAAACCAGGAAAATTGCTATACTTTAGCAGCAACAGGAAAGTAACAACATTTCCCCTTTGGTCCAAATTTCATCAACTTATTGATCTATATATCCGATATAGAGATGGAGATTCCCTTTTGTTGTCCTGTGTCCCACTGTTTTGTCATCATGGTATCCTGTCTGCTTGTATTCTATGTCCATAATACACACTAAGGGTATGTTCACACGGCTTATTTCGGAGCGCATTTCGTGGCGTACTGTGCTTAATACGTGGGGAAATACGCCCCATAATTACAGTAATCCATAGCTCTCATAGAAAAAACAATATACTTAGGGAAAAACTACTGATAGGAGAAATCCCAATAGTACACAGAGTATTAGAAAAAACTCAAAATAAATTTGAACATCTGTGTTTAAAACCTAACTTTTAATGTTATCCATAAAAACTCGAAAAATTGGGAATTAGTGAAGACAAACACCACACAACATACAAAAACTACAACAAATCCAAACAGGACAGTGTAGAATAGAAAGAAGGCTAGTTGGCCAATAGATGGTTAGGGACAACCTAACTTATCCCTATTGGTCCTATCGCACCCTAGTCTAGCACAGGGTAGTCGCCCCGACAAGGGCGGTCCTAATAGGAAACCTACCCTAAATTATGCTAACCCTTACTCTATGGTTTAGAGAAGTCCCAACATGTTTGGATGTCCCTTAATAGCATCGCCTCAGGGGGCAGTAAGGGATAGCGTAGTTGAAAGAGATAGATATATTCAATAATCAGTAAGGGTTAAAGATACAATAGAAACACGTGTAAGAATTATACCAAAAAGTCAGAGATAATAACATATATATCGGGGGTTACAGTACTGGGATATGGTGTTCCCAAATACTTATGAGAATACTGGCATAGAGTTTTAGAAAAAATGCTAAGAAATCAGAGGTAACAGCAGGTACTGTATATCGGGGGTTACAATACTGGGGTATGGTGTTCCCAAATACTTATCCAAGTATTGGCATTATTTATTGATCACAGGCACAATTTGACTATAATTGGGTATGATGTCACTAGAGATGGGCGAATTGATTCTAACGAATTGGAATTCGTTTAGAATTTTTAGGGAAAACCCTTTGATTCTGAACGAAGTCGAAGTTTGGGGGGATTCGCGGGGGCGAAGCGTGTTTTTGATTGATAAAATGGCTGCGAGCACATGGCGTTACATGGGGCAAAGAAGTCTGGGAGGAAGAAAGGCATAGCCTACATGACATGTGCAGAGATGAAGCCTATCAGAGACCGGCGGGATTCTGTGACGTCACCGCACTATATAAGTCCTTCGCGTGACGGTGGCAGCTCATACCACTCTCACTGTACTGTGTAGGGAAGCTGATCCTGATGCCTCCACTGCTGCTTATGATATCTCATACTAAAAAACTCACTTTTATACAGCAATTTTTGGGGGTGTCACAGCTTGTCTCAGAGACTGCTTCTCTTACGTTCTAATTCTGATTTTGTGGGGTATTGGAACTGAAGTCCAGTGTGCGTCCAATGCAGCTGCATATACATTTTAATGCTATCTGCTCAGTTCTTGAGCACATTGAATATCCAAGGGTTATCTAAGCCTGTTCCTGTTGTATTCAGTTAAAGAAACAGCGTTTTTACAATCCAAATACCACTTAATTTTTGGTTGCTCATTTATTTTGCGCAATTTAGATCCAGGGGTTAATTAAGCGTTGTTCTGCTGTTGTGGTCACTAAAAGAAACGTTCCTTTTCACCACCAAAGAAGAAATTTTGCCTGTAGCATAATTCATATCCGAAGGTTAATTACAAGTTTTTCTGTTGTTGTGTTCCGTAAAATACACGCCGTTTTAACACGCTACAAAGCTGGTAATTGTTGGCAGCATATTTCTTTTGCGCAATTTACATCCAAGGGTTAACTAAGTATTTTTCTGCAGTTGTACTTAGTAAAAGAAACGTTCTTTTTCACCGCCAAAAAAGAAATTTTGCCGCTACTCGGCGGAGTGGCAGTTCTTTGCTAAGACACCAGAGGAGCCGAATATGGGTATATGTAGAATCTGTGGGCAGAAAGTGAAGCGTGGCCAGGGAGCTAACGTTGGCACCACGGCTCTGCGTCAACACATGCAGCGTCACCATCCGGTGGCCTGGGAGAAACGTGGCTCAGATGTGGTGGTCCATCCAGCCGCTGCAGCAACAGCAGCAGCAGCACCCAGTGGCACGCATGCCATTGCAGCCAGTCAAGGTTCCACCACCCCCTGCAGAAGGGAGTTGTTTATCTTTGCCATCACTCTCAGTCCAGAGGCTCTCTGCCACGCGAGTTAGTAGGTCCGCTGACTACTGGGCAGCCAAACTGATGTGTCGCCGCAACTTGCCGAGAGTTTGCAGTGGAGAATCTGTCCTGCCCCCAGTTATTTGTGGCATCAGAGCAGGTGGTTCAGTGCGGCGGGGGCCATCGTTACCTCAAGGAGACTCCCTTGTCCACGGGAAATGTGGAACGACTGACCTTTGTCAAGATGAATCAGGCGTGGATTTCCACACACCAATGCCTTATGCGTCAGACATCAGCCATGACGTCTCACCCAAACTGTGAGAAATGAGTCCGGGGTTCAAACTGCCTGCCTCAGCCACTATTCTGAGCCGCCACCCACCTGATGCCACACATCTGCTGACAGTTTCTCCATCTGCCTACCACCATCTTTACCCGGGACTGGTATTGCCACCCACCTCCACACTCATTGTCATTGTGCCACTCTCTGACCTCATGCGGCTACTGCTGTTGCTGCCGTGACCTCCACACTGTGTCATTGTGCCACTCTCTGATCTCATGCTGCTGCTGTGGCTGCTGCCATCACCTCCACACTCTGTCATTGTGCCCCGTCTGACCTCATGCTGCTGCTGCCGTCCCCCTCCACTCTCTGTCATTTGTGCCACTCGTTAGCCATCTACTGTTCTTGCCACTTTCCCGAATTTGTCATTTTGCCACTGCCTGACCTCATCGCTGCTGCTGTTGATGCCGAACTTCACACTGTGTCATTTTCCACTCTCGAACTCATGCTGTGCTGGCTGCTCTGTCCTCCACCTGTCATTGTGCCACTCTCTGACCTCCTGCTGCTTTCTGTGGCTGCTGCCGTGACCTCCACACTTTGTCATTGTCCACTTGGCCTACTCCTGTTTTTCCACCTCCAAATGTCTGTGCCACTCTCCCGACCTCCTGCTTTCTGCTGTGGCTTGCCGTGACCTCCCCACTGTGTCATTTTTGCCACTCTGTGGCCTACTCCTGTTTTTGCCACCCCCAAAATGTCATTGTGCCACTCTCTGACCTCATGCGCTGTGGCTGCTGCCCTCACCTCCACACTCTGTCACTGATGTTTTCTAACTGAGCTCTCAGCTTGTTTTTTTCCAGCTGTCGCTGCCATGACTTTATCAGGCTACAATCCCGCTTCAGTTTTCTGGTCAGTTTTTCCCTCTTAAGTGCCCAGGTACTTTTATAGTGAATCGATTCAATGAGCGGCGGCAGTCATATGCGTGTCATACTAAAACACAACATTGTATAAGACCAAACCAAGCTCCCTCTGCATATTTAAGCATGGCACAATGTTCTACAGCACCCTGCAGGCTCTGTGCAGCCTGGAAATAGCTGTTTTTTAATGCAATTCTTCCCAAAGCAATTCGGACCGAAACAAATTTTGTTGGAAAATTCGGCGAAGTCACCGAATCGAATTTTTGAAAAATTCGCCCATCTCTAGATGTCACCCATATAGTCATATACGATGGAGTATAGTGTCTCCAATATAGTCATATAGTGTGTTAGAAGTGCCTATTTATATGGTATAGCACCTCTCAATGTGATCACTATATTCCTAGTATATTAACCCGCTACTTAGATGACAGGTGGTATCATCCCAGTTAGTGCATGGTCTATTGTGTGTAACCAACTACGCCTATCATGACCCCAAATTCCTATAATAATAGGGTTACACATAAGTTAATAACAAATCATCATCATCCCATAGGGATATAGGGAGAAAACCACATTTATTTGATGCATATGTTTCCCCACATAACCCCCAAACCTGTCTATATAGGAAGAAAAAACCTCCGAGAGTCCCGAATCAAGCCGTCCTTAGTGTAGGGTGTCGCACACCCAATTCACGGCATTCTGCTCCATCGCGTGTGCGCTCCTAGTCCTTAGTTTGCGCCTTTTTTCAGCTCGCAAGTTCCGGACCCTCCGGCATCACCGAATGAGAAGGGGCAGCGGTCCCGTCCAAACCATGCCCTGCTGTTAACTTTATTTACAGCATTACAGAAGAAAAAAACAATTTAAAATGCAAGTTTTAAACAATAAAACCAAGATATGAGTTTCAGGTATTAGGGGGGAATAAATGGCTTTTTTTGGAAGCCGCACTTTATACACTCACCGGCCATTTTATTGGTACACCATGCTATAAGGGGTTGACCCCCTTTCCCTTTCAGAACTGCCTAAATTTCTTCGGGGCATAGATGCACAAGTTTAAACGACTCAATTTGGTACCAAGGGGCCAAAAAGAGTCCCAAAGAAAATATTCCCCACCCATGACACCACCACCACCAGCCTGAACCTTTTGATACAAGGCGGGAGGACCTTTTTCTGTTTTTTACGCAAATCGACCCTACCATCCGAATGTCGCAGCAAAAATCGAGACCTCAGCCAGCAACGTTTTTCCCAATCTTCTACTGCCAATTTCGATGAGTTTGGGGAAAATTTGGGCCCTCTTTTTTCGTTCTTAGCTAAAGGAGGGGGCCCCCGGTGGGTTTCTGCTGTTTGGGGGGCCCTCTGCCTCAAAGTCGCCTACTGTGGCGTTCGAGATGCTCCTGCCTACCTTGGTTGAACGGGGGGCTATTTGATCACTGTTGCCTTTCATCACTCGAAAATCTCCCATTTCCCTTTTTACCTTGCATCAAAAAGGATTCCCCCCACAGGGCTGCCGCTCACGGATGTTTTTTCTTTTTTCGGGCCATTCTCTGTAAACCCAGGAGGTTTGCTTTAAAATCCCCGAGATCACAGTTTTTGAAATACTAGACCAGCCCTTTTTGCACCAACAACCATGCCAGTTCAAAGGCACTCAAACACCCTTTTTCCCCATACGGGCTCGGTTTTAACTGCAGGAATTGTCTTGACCATGTCTACATCCTAAAGCACTGATTGCCCCCATGTGATTGGGTGATTAAAATTTAAGTGTTTAAAACAGTTGACAGGTGTACCTAATAAAGTGGCCGGTGAGTGTACATTCCTATCATTATTAGAATCCCATAGTGAGATATAGATATGGGAAATAGATATTCCAAAATAAAAACCCCTCATATCCCTACATTGTCCAAGCATCATCATTGGCAAGGGGTTTAATAAGTGCATATCCCATACAAATGATACAATATAATATTTTAAAAAAATATAAAGTCCAAACGAAATGATCAGTCAGGTAAAAGACCCCCAAAATACAAGTGCGCAGAGGTAAAAGTATGTATCAAATGGGAGAAAACAGATCTTGAAATTTTTTCCAATCAAAAATCCCCCTTTAAAAGGCAAAACGTAGTACAAAAACAGGGTGTGGGCTCATAACCAAAATGAATATAAAAGCCAACCCTTTTTGCATTATGTTTGCCCTATGGGGGATAGAAAACTTGCCCCCCCAGAAAAAACCCTTTTGTAGGGTATTTTCAAATTTAATTAAATTTAGTTTTTATAATATTTTAATATATTTTATATTAAAAAATTAATATTTTTATATTATATATATAATTTTTAAATTTATTTATTTATTTTATTTTTAAAAAGAGAACTTGGATTACACCTCCTCCCCCGCTGGGTACGATCATTTTTGGTGCGTGGGGGGGGATAAGTGACAGGTCAATTTTTTTGCGCCAAAATTTTCGCCGCGAGTAATGAATGTCAAGGGGGGCCACCGGGCTGCGCCCCCCGCGCCGCAGGATCCCATGCGTTTTTAACGCAAGCCCCCGAAAAAATCATGTACGGTACTCCCGCAATACATATTTGAAGTTACCCAAAGGGGAAAATGTATGGAAAACAAATTTTGGGTCTAAAAACTTTTTTGTAACCCAAATAAAACCAATCAGAGCCCCCCTTTTCCCATTTTTACAGAGCACTAATGAAATAAAACGGGGCTCGTTTGGTTCTTTTGGGAAAAAAGGGAAAGGTCTTGGGAACCGAAAAAGTTTTCATACATGGGGCCCGTAAGTTTTTAATTCTTTTTTTTTACCCCCATCAATAAATTTCCGGAACACTTGATTGAATTATCCATCCAATATACAACCATTTAAAACCATTCTCTGCACAGAAGAAAGTCAGGCATGTGTTTTGAGTGTTTTTCTATTATTAAAATTAAAATTTTTAATTTAAAGTTATAATTAATATATTCCCGTCTGTGGGCTTATCCAAAAGGGTTTGTTTTTAAAATTTACTTTTATCACATTTTTTTTTTAAAAAAACAATTTAAAATTTAAAAAATTTTAATTTATGCTCTTTTTGGCTAAAGAGAGAATTTGTATTGGTGCCTTTTTTTAAAAATCATGAAAACCCCTCATTTTCCCAAAAAAAAACCCAAACAAAATAAAACATGAAACCCCCAAACCCAAAACAGAAGGTTCTCCATTAGGAAAATTCCAAAAACATCATTCCCCCAAAGGAGGCCCTAAGTTTTTTTTGCATGTGGGGTTATTTGAAAACCCAACTGAAATTTCCCTTATTTTTTCAGAGAAACGATCATCCCATCCTTTAAACTGGGGAGAGGGGGTGCACTCCCGAAAAAAACTTCCCGAGCTGGTGGGTTGCACCAGACCCCCACCTTAAACAGTAAAAATAAAGGTCAGTAAATGTCATCGAGTGGATCCTTGAAAGACACAAAAAAAGGACACTGATATAAAAAAAAAACCCCTGCAGGGTTAAAATACAGGGATTTCCCCAAAATTTTGAAAAAATAAAGGGCTTTTAACCCGTATATTTGGGCCTTATTGTCCGGTTCCCGGGGCCGGGGGCCCCCGGGCCCTTTGGGCCTTTAGCCTGCCGTGTCTGCCCTGCTCTGCTTGGGGTCCCCGTGCAAGGGGGCCCGCCCGCCTGTGTTCTGCTATTTACTTCCGCCCTGTCAGTCTTGTTGCTTCCTGGGTCCTGTCTGTGCACTGTGCCTCCTAGGGCGTGTGCACGGCAGCGTCCTGCCTATTTATTAGTTTCCTGTTCTGTGCACCTTCCTCTTCACCTCTGACCTCTGGCTATAAGAGGAAGTTCTTTTCTTTACTCTGGGTCAGTTCATTGCAGTCTGTTGCAGTCTCTTGCTGTGTCCAGCTGCTTCCCATCTTGAGCTCCTGCCACCCATCTCAGGTCTGCTGTTGGAGAATTTAACCCCTGAGTTGCTGGTCCAGGTGCTTCTTCCCATCTGAGCTCCTGGCCATCTGTCTGTTGTCTCCTGTTCCTGATGTATCCTGCCGAGTTCCCTGGACTGTACCTGCTGTGTTACCTGTCCAGTTCCTGCCGTATCCTGTGGTGCTATGTGTACGTTTATCCCTCCTGTATCCTGCTGTACATGTTCCTGTGTTCCGTATACCACTACCTGGATTCCTGTCCTGCACCTTGGCTGTCACCGCAGGTAGCCACGTCAGGGGTAGCGACCTGGGGGTCCCGCAGCCAAGTCCATCCCGCTTTTCGGTGGGCTCTGGTGAAGACCAGGGGCCCCTTAGACTCCGCTCCCTGGCGTAGTCCTCCAGCTACCACCTCGCCTGCGGTGATCACAGAGGATCCACACCCGGATGTCGGCGCCTCGGCATACGTCTGTCAGCACCGCACCCGTTACAGTATGAACTGACCATGGATTCCGCCAGGGGGACCCTGCCCTCATCTAGAGTGTCTCTCTATCCGCAGGCTCATGGTTTGCCCAGAGCGTCTGCACCCGTTGCCTGCTGGCTCATGGTTCGCCCAGAGCGTCTGCACCCATTGCCTGCTGGCTCATGGTTCGTCCAGAGCATCTGCACCAGTTGCCTGCTGGCTCATGGTTCTCCAGAGCGTCTGCCCTGCCTGCTGGCTCATGGTCACCCGGCGTCTGAAACCGTTGCCTTGGGCTCATGGTTCGCCCAGAGCGTCTGCCCCCGTTGCCTTCTGGCTCATGGTTCGCCGAGCGTGCACTCATCCCTGCTGCTCATGGTTGCCAGAGCGTCTGCACGTTGCCTGCTGGATCATGGTTCCCCCCAGAGCGTCTGCACCCGTTGCCTGCTGACCATGGTTCGCCCAGACGCGTCTGCACCCGTTCCTGCTGGCTCATGGTTCACCAGGATTTGCACCCGTTCCCTGCGGGCTCATGGTTCGCCCAGAGCGTCTGCCCCCGTTGCCTGCTGGCTCATGGATCGCCCAGAGTGCAGTATCCCTGTCCGCTGGCTCAGGGTTTCGCCCAGAGTGTCGTATCCCTGTCGCTAGCTATGGTACGCCCAGAGTGTCAGTAATCCCTGTCCGCTGGCTCATGGTTCTGCCCAGATTGTCAGTATCCCTGTCCGCTTACTCATGGTACGCCCAGAGTGTCAGTATCCCTGTCCGCTGGCTCATGGTTTCCGCCAAGCGCCCTTTTGGGCCCTACTCATGGTCGCCCAGAGCGTCGTTTGGCCTAGTCATGGTTCCGCCCAGAGCGCCGTTTTGGCTAACTCTGTTCCGCCCAGAGCGTCCGTTTGGCCTAGCTCATGGTTCCGCCCAGAGCGCCCGTTTGCCTAGCTCATGGTTCCGCCCAGAGCGTCATTTTGGCCTAGCTCATGGTTCCGCCCAGAGCGTCCGTTTGACCTAGCTCATGGTTCCGCCCATAGCGTCCATTTGGCCTAGCTCCTGGTTCCACCCAGAGCGTCTGTTTGGCCAGCTCTGGTTCCCCAAGCGTCTGCAACCATTGCCTGCTGGCTCATGGTTGCCAGAGCGTCTGCCCCCGTTGCCTACTGCTCATGGTTCACCAGAGGTCTGCCCCCGTCGCCTGCTGGCTCATGGTTGCCCCAGGTTGGCACCCGTCACCTGCTGGCTATGGTTTGCAAAGGCGCTGCACCGTTGCCTGCTGGCTCATGGTTCGCCCAGAGTGTCTGCACCCGTTGCCTGCTGGCTCATGGTTTGCCCAGGCGTCTGGCACCTGTTGCCTGCTGGCTCATGGTTGCCAGACCCAGAGGTCACTCCCGTGCCTGCGGGCTCATGGTTCGCCCAGAGTGTCAGTACCTGTCCGCTGGCTCATGGTACGCCCAGAGTGTCAGTATCCCTGCCCGCTGGCTCATGTACGCCCAGAGGTCAGTATCCCCTGTCAGCTGGCTCTTTCCCAGAGTGTCAGTACCCCTGCCCGCTGGCTCATGGTACCCCCAGAGTGTCAGTACCCCTGCCCGCTGGCTCAGGGTACGCCCAGAGTGTCAGTATCCCTGTCCGCTGGCTCATGGTACGCCCAGAATGTCAGTATCACTGTAGGCTGGCTCATGTACGCCAGAGTGTCGTATCCTTTTCCACTGGCTCATGGTACGCCCAGAATGTCATATCCCTGTCTGCTGGCTCAGGGTTCCGCCCAGAGCGTCCGTTTGGCCTAGCTCATGGTTCTGCCCAGAGCGTCCGTTTGGCCTAGCTCATGGTTCCGCCCAGAGCGTCCGTTTGGCCTAGCTCATGGTTCCGCCCAGAGCGTCCGTTTGGCCTTGCTCATGGTTCCACCCAGAGCGTCCGTTTGACCTAGCTCATGGTTCCACCCAGAGCGTCCATTTGGCCTAGCTCATGGTTCCGCCCAGAGCGTCTGTTTGGCTTAGCTCATGGTTCCACCCAGAGCGTCCGTTTGGGCCCTTTGCTCATGGGTTCCGCCCAGAGCGCCCGTTTTGGCCTAGCTCATGGTCACCCAGGCGTCCGTTTGGCCTAGCTTATTGTCCCCCCTGAGCGTCCATCTGTTGCCTAGCTCATGGTCACGCCCTGAGCGTCCGTCTGTTGCCTAACTCATGGTTCCGCCCAGAGTGCCCATTTGGCCTAGCTCATGGTTCCGCCCAGAGCGTCCGTTTGGCCTAGCTCATGGTCCAGCCCAGAGCGTCCGTTTGGCCTAGCTCATGCTCCAGCCCAGAGCGTCCGTTTGGCCTAGCTCATGGTCCAGCCCAGAGCGTCCGTTTGGCCTAGCTCATGGTCCCGCCCTGAGCATCTGTCTGTTGCCTAGCTCATGGTCCCGCCTGAGCGTCCATCTGTTGCCTAGCTCATGGTCCCGCCCTGAGCGTCCGTCTGCTGCCTAGCTCATGGTCCCGCCCTGAGTGTCCGTTTGTTCCCTGCTCAGGGTCCCGCCCTGAAGTCCCCCCCCTTTTTGGGCCTAGTGCCCCGTTTGTTCATCCCATGCCCTCCTTTTCTAGGTTTTTCCCTATACGGGCTATTATACAGCCTGTACTTGGTTTTGGGGTTGCTCCCTAGAAGTTGCGGGCCCCTGCCTATGTGGAATGCCATTCTGTGATTTGGAGGGGGAGGAGGGGCTTTGAGGGGGGGTAATGTCACGTTCATGCCGCGGTCCCTGCCTTGGACCCTCGCCTGTCCGTGTCTGCCATGTCTCTCTGGGGCTCCCTTGCAGGGTTCCGGCAGCCTGTGTTCTGCTATGTACTTGCTGTCTGTCCAGTCTTGTTTCTTCCTGGGGCCTGTCTGTACCTGTGCCTCCTAGGCATGCGCACGGCAGCATCCTGCCTATTTATTAGTTTCCTGTTCTGTGCACCTTCCTTTCACCTTTGGGTATAGAGGAGAGAGTTCTTGTCTTTACTGGGTCAGTCATTGCAGTTCTGTTGCAGTCTTTACTGTGTCCAGCTGCTTTTCCCCTCTTGAGCTCCTGCCAGCATCTCAGGTCTGCTGTTGGAGACTTTAACCCCTGATTGCTGGTCAGTTACGCTTCCCATCTGAGTTCCGGCCATCTGTCTGTTTCTCCGTGTTTTGCTGTATCCTGCCGTGTTCCTGTCCCGTATGTGCTCTCCTGTCCTGATTTATCCTGCCGAGTTCCCTGGTCTGTAACTGCCCGTGTTACCCGTCCCGTTCCTGCCATATCCTGTGGTGCTATGTGTACGTTTATCCCTCCTGTATCCTGCTGTACATGTTCCCGTGTTCTGTATACCACTACCTGGATTCCTGTCCTGCACCTTGGCTGTCACCGCAGGTAGCCACGTCAGGGGTAGCGAACTGGGGGTCCCGCAGCCAAGTCCATCCCGCTTTGTGGCGGGCTCTGGTGAAGACCAGGGGCCCCTTAGACTCCGCTCCCTGGCATGGTCCTCCAGCTACCACCTCGCCTGCGGTGATCACAGAGGATCCACACCCGGATGTCAGTGGTCGGCGCCTCGGCATACGTGTGTCACCGTCGCACCCGTTACACTTATTGTTAGATCCAACAGGTCCTTGTGGATCTTAGTATGGTGTAATGAGGATGCAATCTTCAACTAGTCACCCAGTTTTTCAATAAACTAGGACCTTATGAATTACTCTTTTCTATATGGATAATGTTAATTAATTTTCCACAATTAAATATAAAGAAAATTACGCAAAGTAACACAAACATAGAAAAATAAGAAAACCCCTTTGTTCCCTTACAGAATATCTACCCAATAACATATCTCATCTTTCAATATACTTTTCAAGTAGCTCATGTAAGTAGCCAATAAGGCCAAATGAAAGTGCCTCCATCAGTGCCAGAACTCCCATCCCATCCCCGAAACTGGTATATCCCAAGTATTCTGACCCTTGTCAATTGAGCAGGTGCCAGACCAGGCATATCTAGCCACTTAGGGTGACATGTATGAATGGGGCTGCACCAGTTTTCTGGTGCACTTTGAGCCAAAAAGAATGTATTAACAGGCATACTCCAAACTTTGGCGTGTTAAGTGTCTTTGTAATAAACAAAGAAAATTTTTTTAAAAATTGTCCCAAAAGGGTTTTGGGGGGTGGGATTTATAATAGGGGACCAAAACCTAGGCGCACTTCAGTTAGAATATCAAGACTCGGTTAAAATTGGTCTGCCTGAGTTAAACTGTATTTGGAACTAAAATGCACCTGTATTATGAATTTGCAGAAAACGGGTTCATACATTCGGGGCACATTCTACACTGTTTTAAAAGCTAATTTGGGAAACTGGCCTTTCGGTGCCGGGTTTTTCATAAAATCCCCCCCCCTTAGATTGTTTTTTTTGTTAAATTTTTGAATTGCATTTTTTTCTTCCAGTATATTTTTTTTTCCAGAAAGTTTTAACCCAATTTATTTTTTTGAAATAAACTCAGTTATTTTTTGGGGGGGTCGGGCCATTAAACCACTTTTTGGGGGCATTGATTTTACATGCCATTAAAAATTAACTTTTGGGTTTTTTAATTTTTGCAATTTTTTCTTCAAAACAAGTGGTAAATCCTCTAAATATCCTAGGATACAAATTATGGGTGTTACTTCTATATTTATAGAAAAGACAGAGTTAGTGCACCTGACAACATTTTTTCCCAAAATCGTTTTTTGGGTTTAGGCTGTTTCCCCCTGATATTCAGTATACCCCGCTGGGGTGAATGTTACATCTACTGCATTTTGGTGAGTTTTTCCTTTTTTTTTTTTATCCCAAGCCCAAAAAATTTTGGTTTTGTTATATACCCCCATGTAGTAAATTTTAAACTTGGGCAAAACGGTGTTTTGTTTCATAGTTTCATAGTTTGTAAGCCGAAAAAAGACAAGACGTCCATCCCGTTCAGCCGTTTTTGCTAAGGGGGTTGTTTCCGAGGAAGGGAAAAACCCCCCAAAGAGGTATAAGCCAAATTTTTCCTCATTTTAGGGGGAAAAATTTTCCCTTTCCCCACCCAAAATTTGGGAATCAGAAAAATCCCCGGGTCAAGGACCCCCCCTGAACCTAGGGCACTATAAATTGTTTTATTAAATTTCGCTCCAGAAATCATCTAAACCATTTTTGAACTTGTTATTTAATTCCCAGAAAAAGTCCTCTGGCAGAGAGTTTCCCCATCTCACTGCTTTTTACAGTTAAAAGAATCCTTTTTATGTTTATTAGAAACTTTGTTTCCCCAAGACGTTTGAGGGTGCCCCCATTTTTCTAGAAAAAAGCCCTGGGTATAAATAAAACTTTTGGGGAGCTCTATATTGAACCCTTTTATGTATTTAAACATATTTTTTATGTCCCCCCAAAGCCGTCCCCCTTTTCTAAATAAATAACCCTAATCTTGCCCAATTTTGTAGTCTGTAGTCCCCCCACCCCCCCCCCCCCCCCCGCCCCCCCCCCCCCCCCCCCCCCCCCCCCCCCCCCCGTCCTTTTTTTATTTTGTTGCCCCCCCTTTGTACCTGTTCAAACTCTACAAAAGTCTTTCCCCGTTCATTTGGGGCCAAAAAAATGTTAAAACAATATTAAAGTTGGTTTTTAACCCGGTTTAACTTGTTTTTAATGGGAAATAATGTTTCCCCATCATGTGGCTCTATGCCCCCTTTTTAAGCACCCCATGATCCTATTTGCCTTGGCAGCTGGGGGTCTGACACTGGCTGCTACAAATTTAAGGGTTTTTTTTTTCCACCAGGTTTCCCAAGTCCTTCTCCCCGTCACTTTTACCCATGTTTTTTCCCTTTAAAATGTAAAACATTAATGGAATTTTTTCCCCCCCTGTGCATAAACTTGCATTTATTTTGTATTAAAAACCTTTATTGCCAATTTTCCCCGCCCCGGCCTCCCAAACCCATCCAATCCCTTTTGTAAAAACACATTAACCCCCTATTTTTGTTGATTACTTTACAGGCTTAAATATTGTCTGCAAAATCGGGTATTCTACTGTGTTAAACCCTGTGTAAGATCATTAATGAAAATGTTAAAAAAGGTGGGCCCAAAAATG
>JAODAL010054279.1:0-24741 GCA_025379985.1 Phyllomedusa bahiana
CAACAAAACCTCCCCCTGAAAACAGACTGTATGGATAGTCCTTGATGAATGGTTCCAAGGCCACAAGAACCCTGGTTTTTTTGCGCTGTGTTTTCCCTGGGTGTTTCTGGGAAAAACAGTGGGTAACAAAAAAGCCCTTCCTTTTTTCTTTAAAAGGTAATCCCAATTTTTGTTTTTCCTTGATTCAGCCCATTTGGTAAGTCAAAAAAATTTTTTTGTTTTTTAGCCTTTATGGGGTTTCACCCTCTGGGAAAAACCTTCGCCCTTGAAAAGAAAGAAAAACCCCAGAAAGTAAAAATCTTTTTTTGCAAAAGTATTAAAACAAGAAAAAGCTAAAAATATCACATGATCCCTATGTTATTCAGACCCTTTGCTGGCCGAAAACCCCCTCACATTTAACCACATGGGTGTCCATTTTTCCTTCCCATCCTCCTTGAAAAGGGGCCCCTTACTCCTTCATTGGAGTCCCGCTGGGGTTTAAACAAAACTGATTTACAAACCCACCTGGGCCCCTATAATAAACAGCTCACATGCAAATGTCCCCCCCAGAGGCAGATGAGAATTCATGAGCGTTCTAAAAAGAACTTTCCCAAGAACTGTCAGAGACAAATTGTGGCGGCCCAGGGGCCCCAAAAGAACCGGCCTCGGGTTTACAAAAACAATGTCCTGCAGCACCCAAGTTTCCCTAAGAGAGTCATCCCTTAAAACCCTTAAATGGAAGAATTTTGGGACGACCCCAAAATCTTCCCTCGAATGGCCGTCCCACCAAGCCCAAAGTTGGGGGGAGAAGAGCCTTTTGGTGAAGAGGTCCCAAAAAAGAACCCCCAGAGAGGCCCGCGGGAAGAAGGGGGAGAAAGTTCCACAAAGCAACTACGCTGCAGCCCCACCTGTTGTTTAAAAGGCCAAAAATGGGGCCCAAAAACAAAGCCCCCCTCCTCGGTTGGCAAGTCGTGTGGAAGCCCGCTACGGTTTTTTTCAAAAAAAAAACAGAAGGGACTCCCGGCTTATGAAAAAAAAATAAAATCTCTGGGCTATGAGACCCAAGATTTGAAACCCTTTTTTGGTGTTATTCCTAAGCGGTACCCATTTTTTGAGAAAGCCCCCGGCATGCTCATCACCTTCCCATACCAATCCAAACAGTGAAAAAAGTGGGGTCGGCGCTCCAGAAGCGGGAAAATTTAAAAATTGTTTTTTTTACTTTCAAAGAAAAGGACATTGAACCCGAGCGGGTTTTTTTTTGTAATGGAAAAGGGGGAAAGTGAAACGGGCGGGTAAGAGGGGTATCCTGCATGAAAAACCCCCTTCCACGTGGGTTGGAACCCCAGTGGGGGCCGAAGGATTCATCTTCCAACAAAAAACAACACCCCCAGGCACACAGCTTTAAAAAAACAAACATTGGGCCCCCCCCTTCCCGAACAAACTCCTTTTGACCATTTTTTCCTGAACCGGGGGTCCCCAGCCAGAAGGCCCCCCCGACCTAAACCCCCCAAAAACATCTCCCCGGAGAGAAAATTTTTAAAAAAAAGGCCGGAAGGGAAAAACCCTGGGGGGAAAAAAAAATTTCCTGCCCCAAAGGGAAAAATGGCAGAGGAATTTCCCCCAAAACCCCCGGTGGGAAAAAACCCCTTTTTTTTTGCAAATAATTTCCCCAAAAAAAAACCCCCATTTGGGCCCCTAAAAAAGCCCCCCAAAAAAAGGGGGCTTTTCCCACTTTAAATTTCCCGGAGCAAAGTGTCCCCGGAAAACTTTAAAAACCCCTTAAATTTTTTTTCCCCGTTTTTTTTTTGTGGGTTTTTTAAAAAAATTTTGGGCCTTTAAAAAAAAACTACAGTTTTTTTTCCCCCCCGGGGTTTTTTTCCCTTCCCAAGACGGGGTAAAAAGGGTGGAAAAAAATTTTGTGGGGCCCCAAAAAAATTTAAATTTTTTTTTTTATCCCTTTCCCCAAATTGGGGTGCAATGAAAAAAAAAAGATTTAAAAAAAAGGTAAAAAAAGGGTTTTCCCCTTTTTTTTTTTCTTGGGAACCCCCCTGTAAATCCCCTTAAATAAAAGTCAGAAAAGAAAAAAGCAAAAAATTTTTTGGGGGAGTTGGGAAAAGGGTGTTTTAGGGGAGGGGGGGTTTTTTAAAAATGGGGTTTTTTAAGGTTTTTTTTTGGGGGTTTTTTGGGCCCCCTTTCCCCCCATGCGTTTTCCACCCAATGGTTGGGAAAATGAAAAAACTTAAAAACCCCCTGGGAAAGGGGTTTGGCCCCAAAGGGGGTTTTTTTAAAGGGGGCCTTTGGTTTTTGGGGAAAAATTGCCCTTTTCCAAAGGGGGGGGTACCCGTTGGGCCCCAGGGTGGGAGGTGGGAATTTTGAAACCCCCAGCCCCCCGGGGGGGGAGTGGCGGATTTTTCCCCATGTAAAAGGGGCCCAAAAAGGGGGGCAAAATTTAAATGGGGCCCTTTCCGAGTACCAAATGGGGGCCCCGGAAACAACCCCCCTTTTTGCCCGGGGGGGGGGGAAAAAGAAGGAAAAACAGGTTCGTTTTTTAAAGGAACTAAAATTTCTCCCCAAACCTTTCCCCCCCAACCCCAAAGGGTCAAGGGTGAAACCCCCCAGGGGGGGTAAAAAATTTTTTTTCCCCCCCGTTTTTTTTTCCCAAAATTTTTTTAAAAAAATTTTCCAACCTTAGCATCTCCTGGAGAGACTTGAAAATGGCTGTCCACCAATTCACCATCCAACCTGGAGGGAACTGGAGAGATCTGCAAGGAAGAATGGCAGAGGATCCCCAAATCCAGGTGTGAAAAAACTTGTGCATCATTCCCAAGAAGACTCATGGCCGTACTAGCTCAAAGGGTGCTTCTACTCAACACTGAGCAAAGTGTATGACTACTTAAGACCGTGTGATATTTCAGTTTTTCGTGTTTAAAAAATTTGGTAAAATATCTACAGTTCTGGTTTTTCTCTTTCAAGACGGGGTGCAGAGTGTACAATAGTGAGCCAAAAAATGAACTTTTTTTGATCTTAAACCAAATGGCTGCAATGAAACAAAGAGTGAAAAATGTAAAGGGGTCTGAATACTTTCTGTACCCGCTGTATACTCTGTATTCACGACAGAAAGAGAAAGCAATAATTTGGCGGAGTGTAGGGGGTTTAGTAGGGCTTTTAAAAATGTGTTAGTTTTGGTGGTTGTGAGTCCTCTCCATGCGTTCCACTATGGAGACATTGAAGACTCCAGCGCTGGCATGTGAGCTAAGGGTTTGCCTATGAGGCTGGTTGGGCACAATGCATTTGCAGTGAAGGACAGTGCACAGGGGGTGGCAGTGGGATTTGAACTCCCAGCCTTGGCGGGAGTGCGATTCCACATGTAAGGTGCAAAAAGGACAAAAGTGAGTGGGCGTGCCGAGTACAGATGGGGCCCCTGATCAACCCACTAGTGCCGGGGGGGGGCACTCGAGGAAAGCAGGTCGTTCACGAGCTAAGTACTCTCACCTTCCCACTCAAGATCAAGGGTGACGCGAGCGGTATTTATGCTCCCGTTGCCCTAGATTTTTAAGATTAGGGCGAGGACAGAGTCATGGGCACTGCACCCTCCGTCCGCTTCGGCCACCCCTGCTTAATAACCTAGCACTAAAAACGGGCCCGAACGAAATGAGGAATTGGCCGAAATTTATTGAGAGAAAGTGGCAGATGGTACTTTTCCCAGCATGCTTTGCATATCTCATTTGCATAAAGCACTGGTCTGCAGTCCGATTGGATGACCGCAAAACCATCCGTTTAGTGCAGCAGTCTCCCACGAGGACTCGCTCCCCGTTCTTCAAGCAGCCGTATATGCCCGGCTAGAGACGAAAAACACATTTCTGCCCGCTTCCATCTGCCAAAAGAAGAAAGAAGACCTGCTCCCGAGTCACAGCACTATTACAAAAGAGTCTTCTGTTACACTTAACTGCTTCTGTAACTGTGAGCGACCCCACCCACCCACTCACACTCTCTGTTTTGCAGCCGGGATGACAAATACAGCAGTGAGACCCCCCCCATGGGGCGGAGCCTCACGCAATTGAATGGCGACGTCATCCCAGCTGCAGAAGAAAGCCGGTGCGCAGAGAGAGGGAGTGCCCGGCTGCAGTCACTGAACTGGTAAGTGTAAAGCAGAGAGGCATGTAATAGTGCTGTGACTCTGGGGCCAGGCCCCTCTGGACTCCCAGCCCCCACATTTAGGCCCTCTTGGAACCCCCGGCCCCCACATACATTCCCCCCGTTTGCCCCCAACCCCCCACAACAGGCCCCCAGCCCCTCCATACAGGCCCCATTGGACCCCCCAGCCCACAAAATACGTGCCCCAGGACGCCCAGCCCCCACATACAGGCCTCCATGGACCTCCAGCCCCGCACACAGGCCCCACCAGACCCCTGTCCAGGACCTCCAGGCTCCCCAGCTCTCTCACTCTCTCTCTATATATTTTTATATATACACACACACACACATACATACATACATATATATTTACACACATAAATAAATAAATACCCACACACAGATCAGGAAAAATTACAGCACTCCCAATTGAAAAAAAACAAAAAAAAAACACATAATGTAACTTTTACCAAATAATTAAAATGGACTTGCGTGAACTCGTTATCCATTATTGTCGCTCATACTATAACTTATTGTGTTGCAAGTGCAACTCTTTTCTATCAGACAACGCGAAGCTTCCTGTAACTGAGGCTAGATACTACATCCATTTAGGGCACTGTTGACCCCACTATTTTACCCACAACAACACGCGGAAACCCATGCGCAACACCCAATTGAGCGGAGCTTTCATTCTTCTACGATCCTCAAAGAATGAAAGGTGACACTTAACTTTTGTTTGCCATGGCAACATAGATACTCATCAGTATGCAGGTTAAATCTGGCCGGCCGGCACATCTGTGACGAAATAAGTGGGTTTGGGCTGCAGTTTGCATTCCACTCGGTCCTCGAAAAAGTTCACCTTCACTGCCCTTGAGAGGAGATTTTCACCGCGCCAGATCGATTCGACGACAGCGTTTTGTGCTTCTTCCATTTTTCCTTACTATTGCACCAACATTTTTTTTTTTCTCCACCATCTTAATTTCTGTTTTGTACACAATCCACTTTGCTGCAGGTCTTCGATCTTGTACCTGAAACTCTTTGCCCGTACCCAATGTGTAAGGTTAATCTGACTGATCATTGAGTCTGCCACAGGAGTCCTTTAGTAAGGGTGACTATAAGCAGCTGTCTTTAGAGCGGGTATCATGGATTACACGTCTAACTGGTCCTGTAGGCGGGCCAAACTCTTAGCCTTAGTTCACACGCTTTAATTTCAGCGCGGATTGAGCCCGTAACGTGCGCCCGGATTTGGCGCATGTCAGTACGGCTCCAATCCGTCCAGTAATTACGTAATCCACAGTTCTCAGAGGAACATGGAGTTCCGTCGCTCCTACCCCTCGCGAGTCCCCGGCGGGGAAAAAAGTGACAATGCACATTACCCCAGCGCAATACTCGCCGTGGAATAATGCAAAGTCTATGGGCCCGCGAGGCGGCCTCCGCACCCGCGCTCCTGGCCCCGCCCCCGTCCTGCTCCCTTATTCAAGCCGTAATTGCTAGCAGCAATCCAGTCGCGAAATTACGGCTGAATAACCGTCTAACTTGCCTTAGGGATAAGTTCACACGGCTTATTATTGGGACTCATTTCACCACGTTATTTGAGAGCGTACTCCTTCTAATACGAGCGAAACCCCCCCAATCATTACGGTTATCGACAGTTCACAGAGAGCTGGAAGATCAATTTGACATGTCATTTATTCCCGCGCCTTACGCACCCGCAGATGGCAGTTCCTAATGCCCGGCTGCCGCGACGCCCGGCTAATTGCGGGCTTACTTACGCTCCGTAGTAAACCGTGTGAACATACCCTTAATGTCTGTAGGGGATCAAATACATTATTTCCTCTCAGCAAAATGCAACCATTCGATTGAAACGAAATAAGTCATTACACTATCATCGTAATCATGCTCCACAAATTATTTAAGAATATTCCCCCGTGCCATTTTTGCGAGAGCAAACGCATATACTCGACTGATATCCAGTATTTTGACACCACCATGCATACTTTAGGGACAAATTTGACTACGCCATGGGTTAAACGGACAACGATTGATAAAGACCGGCCCAAGAGATATTATCCTGTAAATCGAAATCGAACGCTAAAGATTCAAAATACAGAACCCATCCCCCACCCCCCAAAAATAAAAGGCCTGTATCTCAACTAACGATCAACATTCAGACACGGTCCCAAAAAGGCATGCACCGCACATTGGCGCATCTTAAATAGTTGACCCGCAATGGGTTATCGCTTTAAGATAACCGCTTTTGCCATTTGAAGAGGGTAAAATCAATAGGGATACGTTAGTTCATTCTGAACCGACCCACGGAGAAAGAGAACACAAACAGTTCTTACAGCATGAAAAGGTACTACCCTGCATTCGGACCAAAATTTCATTCTATCCGTATAGGGATAGCTTTGAAACACCCCCTCGAGAGTGTGATATAGACAATCAAAAGCAGTTTTTCACCGCCCGAGTAAAAACGTCATTTAAAGCTTAAATGTCCATCGGAAAGGCCTATTCGGTCAGACAACAGCCGGCCGCGTCGGTGACCAGTTTCGAACATTAAGCGACAACACGACATAGTAGTCAAAAGTGTGTAGTTCCGCTTAAGAAACCAAGAAAAGTCTAAAGCGGCAGAAACCAAAGCGACACCGCGACGCAGCTCATAAGCTCGCGCAAAGAGCGATGAAATAGGTGCGCATCATAGAAGTTTACACGTAACCGCTGCAAGTATCACACGCGCTCGCATTATGCAACCGTGAAGCTAACTGCTGCATAAGCCTGACACGCTCAGCTCACCAAAAGTTTAAACGAGGCATTTGGCTTCCAAAAAGCCTTTTCTTTAAAGGTTGTGTACCGACTGGTATAGTACGCTTTTTAATAGTCTCTCTAAAGTCACGTGACGCGCCTTTTGCTATATATGTCGTAGTATTATTTACGTATTGACGCCCTCTACGGGAAACAAACTGATGCCCGCCCGGCCTGATGAAGAGAGGAGTTCCCTCCAAAAATAAACAATTGGATCCTGCTCTCTAGCACCTACAACAATTTTCACCGTGTTTCGATGAAAAGAACTCTAGGGTATGTTTCACACGCATATTTTGCTGCATTAATTGCGCGATTCACCGCTATTGCCAAAATAGCCCCCCCCCCCCGCAATTACGTAATTCATCGTGGGGGAGCTCTCAACAGAAATATGGATTACGCTCGTCCCCCAAGGCCGCGTCACAATACGATCGTTATTGTACCTGTGGGAGATCCGACATTCTAAAACATTCGCGCCGATTACGCTCCGCGAGTAATGAATGTCTATGGCCAACAGGCCGCCCACCCCCGTGCTGCGGAGTACCGCTAATCATGTACGCCTAAATCACCCTCCTTATTGCTGCCGACGATGGGAACTACAGCGACTATCACAGTTGTTTCTACTTCTATTTTATACATTTTATTTTGCCCTATGTTATTTAAAGGGTTTTGTTAATTGAAGAATGATTCTATTATATAAGAAAAGTTTATTCACTGGACTGTTTCATGTTTAAAAGGGTTGTCTCACTGCACAGGTTGCTTTTTATATTAAAGATCTCAAAAACAATCAACTTTGCAAGAATTCCATTAGACGTGTCCGACCTTATTCCAAGATACCACATCTTGAAATTAGTTGCATTCAGCTCCTTATGTCGCGTATAAGCACAACCTGTTTTTGATCTATCCTGATAGCTGCCAGCACTGGCTTTACTAATAGCAAATGAGAGCCGGCTTGTACTGCATTCACGGCTGCAGAAGTGAATAGTACAGATCTGCTTGCCAAACACTGCAACCTGGTTTTCAAAGACACAGTACAGTGTGCCGCAAAATACTGCCACCGGTGTTACAGAAGAAAATATTATACAGTGGCTGCTTGAGATCCTTGTCATATCTTAAAGGCGGCAGTCTCTAGTCTTTATTCATCTTACTATGCTGACGGTGTCTGCACCTTTATCCAGAGGTGTGTTGACATTATCAAATGCGATGCTGTAAAGACAGGTCTGAAGGAGAATACATGGAGATACTAATCAGAGTGTGAATACAGGATTACAAAGAAACAGTAAACTTATCACGCTCATCTAGCAAGATGAGATATTGAAAAGTATTCACGGTTTAGGGACACATTTATATATGTGGAGGTTTGTGATTGATCTTTTATTAAAAATTATAAATAATAAATTTTATTATAGGAGGGTATGTGCTAATTAAATGTTGTCGACAGTTCCTATGCAGGTTAATCAGTATATATATGGTTGGATCGGGGTGGGGTGAATAATAGAAATATCTTGTATTGTGAACAATTTTTGAATAGTCAAGTAGTAGTAGATGTCAATTGAATTTTGATGGAATGTGTAGGAGCTTTTGATGATTTGACAACGTGGGTTGGTGTGTAAGTGTGGGTAATAAAGACGAAGTGTTATGATGAATGGGTTGAGTAGAGTTATAATTGCAAGTTTTTATGGTGTATGAAGGATGATCGTTGGGAGTGGGGTGTGTTTGTTTGACAGTTACAAGTATTGAATTGAGGGAAGGATATATGATGACTGGTTATTTAGTAGTAGTAAAATAATGGTTAGGTATTAAGGTGAGGTTTTTTTTATGGATTGGTGATGTGGATTTGTGGGATGGGTAAATATAGGAAGTTATGTGATGAGAAGAGATTATTATATTATTAGTTGTGGTTTTGTGTGTTAGGTGAAGGAGGAATTAGAGGGGTGGGAAAAAGAAAGAAAGAAAGGGAGATATATAGGAAAGAATTGGGGGGGGGGAAGACGGGTATATAAGGTTAGGGTATGGTTTTGTATGTTTTAGGGAAGTTATTGGAAATGTGATATTGTGTGGTATTGGTTAAGAATAGGATGGGTATGTGAAAATTAAAATGTGTGGTATGATATTGAGATGGGAGGGGAGAAGATATTGAAGTTAAGAGAGGGGGGATTGTGAAGTATTTTTTGAGTTGTTGTGGTGGGGTTTGGAATTTGTAATAGGGGTGAGATGGAATGGGGAATTTAGGGTTTTGTTGTTAGAAGAAGATAGGTGGAAGGGGAAATGGGTTAAAGAATTTTTTAAGTTTGTGTAGGTAGAAGGATTTGAGTTAGGTTGGGGAGATAGTATTGGTGGGGGGGGGGGGGTGTCGCGGGGTCTGTGGATTTGTATAACATTTTTATTTAATAAGGGATTGAGTATCGGGAATTGTTATGGGAAGTAAGGAATTTGTAATAGAGGGGTGTAGATGATGAAAGGTGAGAGTGTGAGTATGTAAGGGGGGTGAGATGAAGGTGGTGAAGGGAAATGATTAGGGGAGGTATAGTATGTCAGAAGAGTAATAGTGGTAAATGGTTTAAATAAGAGTTGAATTTGGTTTAATGTTTTATTAGTTGTTTGTTGATTGGTGTTATAAAAGGGTTGTGTATTGTTGATGATATTTAGGGTTGTGGTGAGGAGGTTATAAGATGATGGAGGATATATAGGTTGGGAAGGGCTTATATGGATGGGGGATGATAGACACGGTTGTGATAGCGGAGGGAATAAACATATTAGATGTATTAATGGAGGTGATGTATTAATGGAGATAGAAGGATGTTGATTTATGTGGGTGAGTGTGAGTATGTTTATGATTAGATGTATTTGTGTGTGTTGTGTTTTAATAGGGGTTGGGTATTTTTGGATTTGCGTAGGGGGAATTGGAGCGGTTGTGTTTTTATAAAGGATTTAGTTAAATGGTTATAATATGGAAGTTGATTTTGGGGAGGTGTGGTTGTTGATGAGGATGGGTTATTTTAAAGTTTGTAAGTGGATGTGTTTTGTATTGGGTGATTTTTTTGTTTTTTAAACGGGTGCTCTAGGAATGATGAATATGAGAGAAAAATGATTGTTGTTGTATCGGGTGGGAGGTGATATAGTGGTGAAGGTAGAAAATGATAGATGGGGAAGGAAGGGGATAAATGTGAGTTATTATGGTTAGCGAGGAAAGGATCGGAGGGAGAGTTGTTGGTATGGAGTAGGATAGTAATATCAAGGTTATGTATGATGGGGCTTAAGACGTAGTAGGTTGAATGTGGGGAGGTGTTAGTGATTGTAAGTTGGACCGCGGGGGGGATGGGGGAATTGTTAAGTTTGTAAAAGATTGGTGGATATTTTGTTTATAGGGGCTTATGTAAAACGGATGTCTAGAGGGATACTTACCTAGTGATTTGGGGGGTTGAAGGTTATATGAATAAGACAGAGGTTGGGAATGTTAAGAAGAAGAAGGAGATAAGAAACATATGATAGGGGGGTGACAAAAATTTCAAAGGACTTGTTACGTGTTTTATTAGTATAAGTGTGTCTTCTTAAAATAGGTGGAGTTGTGTAGATGGTTTGAGGGTGTGATCTAATAAGGGTATATTATGGGGTTGTTTTGAGGGGGTAATTTGAAAGAGGGGGAAAAGGCGGGGTTGAAGAGGCATGAGGTGATAATGGTAGGATAGGGATTGAGTTGAGTTTGATTGTTGTAAGAGAGGTAGGGGATAAGAAGAGTGAGTCCAAATTCGATGGGATGGGTGGGGAAAGTAGAACTGATAAGGGAAAGGGGGAAAGAAGGTTAGGGGAAGGAGGGATGTTAGTTGATTTAGCGGTGTTGTGGTGGAGAAGGGGGAATGGGGTGGGAGGTTGTGGGAGATAAAGTTTGGGGAAAAGGAAGGAGGAGGAATATGTGAAGGAAATGTATAGGGGTTTGTGTTTTAGGTGGGTTAGAGGATGGTGATATTTGAAGGGTGGCAGTAGTGATATTAAGATGGGGATTTGGTGAAAAGGGTATGTGTTGTTATGGGGGAAAGTATGATAATGTAAGGGGAGATAGGGTGGTTTTAGGGGGAGGAGAGGGAAGAAGATAGGATTTGTAGTATAGTGAAATGGTGGGTAAGAGAGATTATGGATTTAAGAGGTGAAGTTTGTTTGTTAACTATGGGAGATAGTGGGGTTTGGGGAAATTGGAGAGGAGGGAGGGGGGGGGGGGGGTAAAGGGGGGGAGGCGTTGGGGTAGTGGGGGTTGTCTTGAATGGGTGGAGGGGCGGGGGTGGGCGGGAAGGTGGGGCGCTGGGGGGTGAGAGAGAGAGTAGTGGGATAATTTGTTTGAGAGAAGAGGGTTATTGAGGGGGAAGTGATGTCTGAAAAGGAGTATTTGGGGGGAATAGTTTGGTGAATGGGATGGGGGTAGGAGTGATTGAGGTGATGTGGAGATGGAGAGAAATTGTTTTGGAGAGGATAGGGTGGGCGAGGTATGTGGGGTATTGGTGTATGAGTGTGGGGTTGTACTGGTTGGAGTGATTGAGATGGGGGATGGCGGGAGGTTTTTGTTGTGGCGTTGAAAAGTATTAATGTGAGGTGGGATATAGGGTGTATGAGTATGTGAAAAGATTGGTAGAAAGAATAAACAAGGAAATGTTAACGAATAGTCTAGAGAGGGGAGGTTGAAAGGGTTGTTTTGTACATGGATTGGTAGAAAAAAGTGTTTATAGTGGTAAGGTTGTGTGGGAAGGGAGAGAGAGTGGTTGAGAATGGTGGACAGATGTAGTTTGAGGAATTTCGTTGAAGGGGAGGTTAGGTAAAGTTGATGGGATTAAAGTGTCATTGAAGGTTTTTTTATAGGATAGTGGAAGAATTTAAGAGTTGTTATGCTACGGAGGAAAGTGAGAGAGGTAAAGAGAAAAAAATTTTGTAAGGGATGTGAATAAAGTGTGGAAAGGTTGGGATGGATAGGGAGGAAAAAAAAGGAGTTGATGAAGTGAGGGTGGTAGTATACGAATAGGGAGAAGAGTGTTAGGGGGTGGTAAAGGTTGGTATTTAGGATAGTGGGGTAATAGGGATAATTATGAAGAAATGTTAGAGAAGTTAGAAGGGGGAATTTGTTAAGGAGGGTTATACGTATTTGGGGGAAAAGGTATTTAATGGTTAGAGGAGTTTATTAAGAGGTGTAAAAGGGGTTTTTGTATGAGGCAGTATTGTGGATAATGGTTTTTTAGAAGGAAGATGTAGATTGTAGAAGGATTAGAGTTAATATTATTATTGGTTTGGAGGTTGTGATGGGAAGGTATATTTAGTTGCTAAGGATTATTTAATGGGGGGGAGTATTTTAATGTTCGGTGGTGGAGTTATTAGGTGATTGTTAGTTTTGTTTTGGGTTGTTTATATTTTTAGTAGGATTGAGTATGAGTAGAGGAGACAAGGTGAGATCTTTTGAGAGATATAAGAAGTGGGAAGGGTGGGGGTTAAGGGAAGTTAAGGTGGGAATTTTAGGATGAAATTTTAAATAGGTGGTGATATTGAAGATAGATTGGTTAAGTTGTAGGTGTGTAGACGGGAGTAAAGGATATATTGTATGATATAAAGGGATGAGGGATTGATAGTGTTGTTTGGTTTGAGATATGAATTGGGGGGATTGGGTAACGACGGGGGGGGGATTTGGAGGTTGGAGATTAGAGAAAGAGTTGGGTGGGTGGTTGATTAAGATGGATATGGTTGAAGAGAGGGGAATGTGTTGTTTTGTGGGAAGGGATTATACTCTTGTTAGTCTGTTGGAATATTTTTTGTATATGTTAAAAAGCCAAAGTTTTTTTAACTGAGCGTATAATGTTGAATTTGTTGGGGGTGGGTTGGGTGTGGGGTTTTGACTATTCTTGCGGGATGATGTTATATTTGGTAAGTGAGACGTGGGTGTTAGGTTTTTATTGAGTGTGTGTTAAGTTTTTCTTTGTAGGGGTTGGGGGGTTGGTTTTGTGAAAATATTTTAGTGTTGTAGTGAGTGAAGCTGGAACTGTAGGTCCCCGGGACAGGGGCTGGTGGGCTGTATGCGGCTGGAGGTCCAATGAGGACGGTAAGTGTATGGCGTCCAGTGGGGCATAAAGTAATGTTGGGCGGGGGGAGCAATGGGGCCGGTAATGGAAGGCTGGGGGAGACTGTGTTGTGGGGTTGGGGCAAAGGGGGAAAGTATGTTTTTTGGGTCGCGGGCCTTCCCAAAGCAGGGCCTAAATGTGGGGGTGACGGACGTAAAGAGGGCCTGCCCCAGAAGTCAAAAGATAGCTGTATTAAATAGTCAGGAGTGGTATAGGTAATTGACTTGGTAGGAAAGGGAAATAAATAGCTAGGAGAGAGGATATAGGAGGATAGATGGGAGTATAGCGTGAAGTTATTTAGAGAGGATAACGAAAAAAAAAAAAAAAAATTATTTTAAAATTATATTTTTTTTTAATTGGTGGGGGGGGAGGGAAGATAGAGGTTTTTGTACATAAACAGGCTATTAAAGTGAGGGTGGGGGTGGGGGGTGAGAGAATGTTATGTGAAGTGTGGGTTATTGAGATAGTTATTAGTGATGTGGTATAGGTAGAAAGGGATTAGTCGAGGATGGGCTCGGATGAGGGTAGAGGTCTGAAAAGTTTTAGTATATGAAGGGAATAGTAGGATGAGGAAGATATTGATAGAAAATAATAGAGGTAGTTGAAAGTTAAGTTTGGGGAGGGATTAATTTAGTGGGAAGTAATGGTTGATTTGATGGTTTGATTTTTGTTTGAAATGATTGGATGATTTGTAATGATGAATAGGGAGAGATTTAAGTGAGGAAATGTAAGATTGGGAGAGAGGGAAGTTGTGAGAGTGGGTTGTTATTGGGGGAAGTTGAGAGTAAGGTGATTGAAATGGTAGAGGGAAAAGAGAAAGTTGATGAAATTATATTAGGATTCGGGAGAATATTTTAAAGAGAGAGGATTAAAGTTGTGATTGTTGGGATTGGGTGTGTTATATGTGAGCGTGAACGTCCTGCCTTTTCCTCACTGCCCAACACCTGCCCCCCGGCACTAGCGGTTGATCAGGGCCCCACTGTATCGCCGCCCACTCACCTTCTGTGCTTTTTGAGCGAGCCTGTACATTGCTGTACTCAGCATACTCCCCGCCAAGCTGGGAGTTCAAATCGCCACCTGCGCCAACCGCTGTGCAACATGTCCTTCACTGCAAATGACTTGTGACCAACCAGCCGCCATAGGCAAACCCTGAGCTCACATGCCAGCGCAGGAAGTCTCATTGTCCTCACATAGTGAAACCGGCATGGAGAGGAAACTCAAAATCACCAAAACTAACACAGCTTTTAAAGCCCTACCTAAACACCATACACTCCCGCCAAATTATTGGCTTTCCTCTTTCAGACGTGAATACCAGAGTATACAGCGGGTACAGAGAAAGTAATCAGACCCGGTTTACATTTCACGCTCTTTGTTTCATTGCAGCCATTTGTTGGTAAGATCAAAAAAGTTCAATTTTTTGGCTCACTAATGTACATCTGCACCCCCGTCTGAAAGAGAAAACCAAACTGTAGATAATTATTAGCAAATTTATTAAAAACGAAAAAACTGAAATATCGACACGGACTTTAGTATTTTACGCCCCTTCTCTCTTAGTATTGAGAGAAGCAACGCCTTATTTTGAAGCTATTACGGCCATGAGTCTACTTGGAATGATGCAAACAAGTTTTTCAACACCCAGGATTGGGGATCCCCTGCCATTCTTCCTTGCAGATCCTCTACGCATTCCCATCCCCATTTTTTCAATCTCTCCAGAGATCTGCTCTAACTCGAGGTTTTACGGTCATAGCAGCATCTGGCTGGCCGGCAGAGAATGAGGCGTCCACCACGCGAGCTTCTGTTCTGAATCAACTCAGCTTTGTTATTTTATAGCTGTGTGCCAAGGGTCGTTGTATTTGTTGGAATATGAACCTTCGCCCGTCCGGGGTCCAGAGCACCGTGAAGAGGTTTTCATGCCGGATAACTCTGTACCTCAGCCGCACTACATCGTTTCCGTTTCCAATTACATCCGTCGTCATTTCCCGCAGCTAAAAAAACACCCCCCCATAAAGCTAGATCGCCGCCACCCGCCACTGTTTTTTGCACTGTTGGGATTGTATTGGGCAGGTGATGAGCAGTGTCCTGCTTTCTCCACACATAGTAACCCTTAGCAAATTAACACCACAAAGGTCAATCTTCGTCTCATCAGACCAGAAAATTTATTTTCATAGCCCGGGAGTCCTTCATGTTTTTTTTTTGCAAACCGTATGCGGGCTTCCCCGTCTTGCACCGAGGAGGGGCTTCTGTCTGTGGACATGTGCCTTAAAGCCCCGACAGGGGGGAGGGCTGCAGCGATAGTTGACTTTGGGGGAAAGTTCCCCCATCTCCCTGCTCCCTCCCCGGGGGGGTTTCTTCTTGACCTCTCTCCCCCAAGGCTTTTCCCAAAAAATGCTTGGTTTGGTGGAGGCCGGGTTTCGGGGAAGGGAGTTTGGTCGCCCCAAACTTCTTCCATTTAAGGATTAGGGAGGCCACGGGGCCCCCCCTTGGGAAACCCTTGAGTCCCTGCAGACTTTGTTTTGAAAACCCGGCCAGGTCTGGGGCCCGCCGCCACCCTTTTGTTCTGAGCAAACTCCTTGGGCAAGTTCCCTTTGACATGCCATGATTTTCATCTGCTCCGACTTTCAGTGTGAGCTGTGAGCTTTCTATAGACAGGTGTGCGGGCCCTTTTCCCAATCAGTTTTTTTTAAAAAAAAAAGTGGGGTCCAATGAAGGGGGTAGAAAACCCTTTCATGGGGGATGGAAGGGGAAAAGGCGCATGTGGGTTTAAAAAGTGAGCGTCGCAGCAAAGGGTTTTGGGAAAACATAGGATAAAGTGATATTTTTGCTTTCCTTTTTTAATAATTTTCAAAAAAAATCTACAAATTTTTGGGTTTTCTTTTCAAGACGGGGGGCCCGGGTTTCACATCATGAGCAAAACAACAAAATTTTTTTGATCCTTTCCAAATGGCTTTCAACGGGAAAAAAAAAGTGTAGCTGTAAAAAGGGGTTGAATGCTTTTTGTAGGGCCCCTGTTCTACAGAAAAACCCCGGGGAAAAACAGCGCACAAAAAGCGTGTTCTGTTGGCCCTTTGGGAATCCCCAAAAAACTATTCCCCTACAGGGCTGCCCTTTAGGACGCCGTGTGTAAATGTCCCCCCGGCCCCCCCTCCCCTTTCCCAAATTATGTACCTCCGCCGGGTTTCTTTTTCCCCTTTTTCCCTTTTAAAGGGTTTAAAGTAAAGGAGTGGGACAGTAGAAAAGTGCCTGAATGCAAGTTTCCATGAGCCCCATTTAGATTAGCATAGGTCCGCCTTTTTATTTAAATATCCCCCCAGGGCCCTAGGAAAGAAAGGGATGATAAATGTATTTTATGGATTCGTTTTTTTGCCGGCTGTGTTCGTGCTCACAGGATGCTGTACTCGGGTTTGGGTTTTTCAATTTCGGAACAAAAAAACGGGGAAAATAGTGATTTTAAAAGCTCCCAAGGGCCAGCTTTTCTCGGATTTTGTCCTGGTTCGCAAGACGGTGAAGTGGAATAACGGCGGGCTCTCTTGGCTTTGTCGGGCGAGGTGGAAGCCCCCCAAAGAAACCTGAGGGTGATAAGTGGGGTTTTTGCAGAGGATTGAACTTATAGGGGTTGTCAACTACAAGGATTGTTTTTTTTTTTTTTTTATTAAAAATTTTCCCAAAAAAAAGCCCTTTGCAAAAAATTTTTTAACAGTGTCTACCTGTGCCAAGATACCCCTCTTTGAGTGCATCAGCTTCCTTAGGTCGCTAAGCTACAGCCCTGTTTGATTACCCGATTGGTGCCAGCAAGGGTTTGCTAAAGCACAGACCGGCTTACTGCACCCGGGGAAACCAGAAAAACCCCACCTCGAATTCAAAGTAAAACCCAAAGAAAAAGGACTAAGTAAGAGAATCAATTTTTAACACCCCTTTAATATTAAAAGGGTTTAGCACACACGAAAAATTTTATCTTCTGAAACAGGGTGCACATTTGCAAGAATTAATGTTGCCCTTTGAACCCAGGTGGCATTTTTGGCAGCACTTGAAATATTCACTTCGCCAGCCCTAATGCAGTAAAAGCCAGGTCTTATTATAGCAACAGTGGGAGCCTACAGGTAGATAAAACCGGGTTTTCTGTAGTTTTAAAGCGACCTAAGGACTGATGCCACTCATACAAGAGTGGAATTTTTGGGAAAGGTAGGACACTTTAATGGACTATATTGCAAAGTGACTTGTTTTTGCCAGATCTTTAATAAAAAAAAACCCTTGCAGTGAGGGAAAAACCCCTTTAAAACTTTCGACCAGTCCAGTGAACAAATTTTCTTATAAAAATAGAATCATTCTTCAATAACAAAACCCTTTAAATCCTTGGGGCGATAATATAAATGTATAAAAATAGAAAGTAAAAAAAACCTGTGATCGCCCAAATTTTAGTTCCCCAACATCGGCCCGCGCAGCAATTAAAGGGTGATTTTGGGAGTACATGTTAGCGGTCTTCCGCAGCAGGGGGGGAGAGGGGTGGGGCGGGCCTGGTTTGGCCCCATAGACAATCATTACTCCCCGGCCCCGCTAATCGCCGCAAAAAATTGACATGTCACTTATCTCCCCCGCCGTACAAAACGATCGTATTGTAGCGGGGGGACGAGGCGTAATCCATAGTTCTGTATGAAATGAATTACCGTAATTGCGAAGGGGGGGGGGGGCCTTTTGCGCAAAACGCGGCGAAATACGCCCGCAATTATGCGCAAAATAAGCCGTTGAAATACCTTAGAGTTCTTTACAAACACGGTGCAAAATTTTTGTACGTGCCGTGAGAGCAGATCCACCCCCCTGTTTATATTTCGGGGGAAATCCTCCCCCTTCTTCAGACCGGCGGGCATCGGCCCGGGTTCTCCCCGTAGAGGGGCGTAATACGATAAAAAACTCACTATATACAAAAGGGGCCCCCCGGATTAAGAGACGTATTTAAACGTTAAATTTACCCCGGTTTAAAAAACCTTTAAAGAAAGGGTTTTGGGCTAAAAGCCTGGTTTATTTTCCCTTTTGGGGCAGCGTGTAAAACTTTACAGCCAGTTACTTCACGTTGCATAATCGAGAGCGGTAATACTCTTTTCGTTAGTGTAACCTCCTCTATACGCGCCACCCCCATTTCATTATTGGCGCGAGCTTATGAAAGGCGTGCCGCTGTGGTTTCCCCCCCTTTAATTTTTTTTGGCTTCTAAACGGGAATCAAAAATTTTTTGAATTATACGTCCCTGTTGCCGATTTAAAGTTCGTTAATGCGTCACCCCCACCGGGCCCCCGGCCGTCTTCGCCACATGGGCCCCCCTTCCGCAGGGAAACCTTTAAGTATAAGTGACTTTTTACTCGGGCAGGTGAAAAATTTTTTATTGATATCAAAACCCTTTTGGGGGGTTTTCAAAGTACCCCCTTTTAAGATAGAATGCAATTTGGCGCCCAAAAGCCGGGTAAGTACTTTTTCTCACTGCTGTAAGAACTGTTTGTCGTTCTTGTATCCGTGGGTGATGTCAGAATGAACTAACGTATCCCTATTGATTTACTCTCTCTTAAATGCAAACCGCGGCTTATCCTTAATGAGATAACCACATTGCGGGTCACTGTTTAAGAGGCCCCAATGTAGTAGTATGGATTTTTTGACCGTGTCTGAATGTTGATCGTTATGTTGAGATACAAGGCCATTATTCTTTGGGGGGGGGGGGGTCTGTATTTTGATTTTAGCGTAGATTCGCTTGATTTACAGATTAATTTCCTCTCGGCCTGTTCTTTATCAATCGTCTGTACTGTATAACCCCTGGTACATATTTGTCCACTAATTTATGCATGTGGTCAAATACTGGACTATCAGTCGATCATCTGCGTCTTGCGCTCAAAAAGTGGCCACGGGGGATATGCGTAGTTCGTTGTGGAGCATGATACGATGATAGTGTAATACATTATTTCGATCAATTCGCATGCATTTTGCTGAGAGAATTAAGTATTTGTTGCCCTACAGACCATTATGGGATTGGTCACACGGCTTAACTGCGGAGGTACAGGTATGCCCGCAATACGCCAGGCGTTTGGCAGCCCGCCGGCCAATAGGACTGCCACTACTCGCGGTGCGTAGCGCCGTGAATAAATGACATGTCAAATATCTCCCCGACTCGATGACAACTGTCGATTACCCGTAAGGAATTGGGGGCGTTTCGCTCGTATAAAAGCGAGTTCGCTATAAATACGTGGTGAAAAACGTCCCAAAATAAGCCGTGTGAACTAACCCTAAGGCTATGTTCAGACGGCTTATTCAAGCCGTAATTGAGAGCCGGAATTGCGCTCGCTCAATTACGGCTTGAAATAAGGGGCGGGTGGGGGGGGGGACGGAGCGCGGCGGGGGGAGCCGCTCGCATAGACTTGTATTATCACGGAGCGTTATTGCGGCTGGGTAAATGTGCATGTCATCATTTTCCCAGGAACGGAGATTAGACGAGGAGGAGAGCGACGGAATCCCTGTTCTCTCTCGAGAACTGTGGGATTACTCCGTCAATTACTGGAAGTATCTGGAAGCCGTATGCAGCGCAATTACCTGAGCGCCAGTACGGCTCTTTCTGCGCTGAAATAGCAGTGTTGTAATCAAGACCTAAGAGTTAGGCCCCTACAGACCGGTTAGACGCTGCTAATCAATCGTTACCCGCGTTAAAGACAGTGCCTTAAATAGTCACCTTTATAAAAAGACTCCTGTCAGCAGTCTCAATGAATCAGTCAGACTCTAACCTCTACAAACATGGGTAAGTGGCAAAGAGCTTTCAGGGTCAGATCGAAGACTCTGCACAAAGCTGGATTGGGCTACGAATCCCAGAAGTAAGACGCTGGAGACAACTGTCTGCGTGCATTAGTAAGAAATGGAAGAAACACAAAACGACTGTCAATCGACATCGATCTGGGAGCGCCGCGCAAAAATTCACATCTAGGGCAGTGATGATGTGAACCTTTTCGAGTGGAGCAGCAGCTGCCACACAAAACTGCAGCCCAAACCACTTATTTATCACAAGGTGACCGGCACGGCATTAACTGAATACTGATTGCGTATCTTGTTGCCCATGGCAAACAAGCAAAGCTCCCTTGCATTCTTTAGTGCAGTAGAATGAAATGAAAGCTCAGCTCCAATTGGATTGCAATGGGTTACCGCGTGTTATGTGGGAAAAAGAAGCTGAGGAGCTCAACAGCGCCCTCTCATTGGTTGTAGTAATCTAGCCTCAGTTCACATGAAGCTCGCGTGTCCTTGATAAGAAAAAAGAGTTGCACTTTCAACCACCAAATAAAGATATAGATGCCAGCAAAAAGACTAAGAGTAACAGTCCAGTTTAATAATGAGGTAAAAGTTACATTATGTGTTTTTTTTTTTGTTTTTTTTTCAATTTGGGAGTGCACTGTAAATTTTTCCTGATCTGTGTGGTAATTGATTTATTTTATGTGTGTAAATATATATGTATGTATGTGTGTGTGTGTATATATAAAAATATATAGAGAGGAGAGTGGGGAGAACGCTGGGGGCCTGGAGCGTCATGGACAGGGGGTTCTGGTGGGCCTGATGTGCGGGCTGGAGTCCATGGAGGCCTGTATGTTCGGGGCCTGGGCGTCCAGGGGTGGGCAGGTATGTTGGGGCCTGAGGGTACCAATGGGGCTGTATGGCGGGATGGGGAGCCTGTATGTGGTGGTAGGGGGCTAAGGGTGGGAGAATGTTTGTGGGGGCTGGGGGTCTAAGAGGGCCTAAATGTGGGGGCTGTGAGTCCAGAGGGGCCTTGGCCCAGAGCACAGCAGTTTTACATGCCTCTTGCACTTTACATTAGCAGTTTCAGTGACTGCAGGCCCTCCCTACTCTCTGCGCGCGGGTCTATATTCTGCAGCTGGGATGACGTCGCATTCAATTGCGTGAGGCCTCGTGGTCTACGCGGGTCCCACTGCTGTATTTGTCCTCCCGGCTGCAAAACAGGAGAGTGACGTGGGGTGGTGGGTGGGGTCGCCCCAGTTACAGAAGCAGTTAAGTGTAACAGGAGATCTATGTAATAGTGCTGTGAACTCGGGAGCCAGGTCTTCTTTCATTCTTTGTGTGGCAGATGGATAGCGGGCAGAAATGTGTTTTAGTCACTAGACGGGCCTATACGGATGCTGGAAGAACGAGAGCGAGCTCCTCGTGGGAGGTTGCTGCACTAAACGGCATGGTTTGCGGTCATCCAATCGGATTGCAGACCAGTGCTTTATGCAAATGAGATATGCAAAGCATGCTGGGAAAAGTACCATCTGCCACTTTCTCTCAATAAATTTCGGCCAATTCCTCATTTCGCTCGGGCCCGTTTTTAGTGCTAGGGTATTAAGCAGGGGTGGCCGAAGCGGACGGCGGGTGCAGTGCCCATTACTCTGTCCTCGCCCTAATCTTAAAAATCTAGGGCAACGGGAGCATAAATACCGCTCGCGTCACCCTTGATCTTGAGTGGGAAGGTGAGAGTACTTAGCTCGTGAACGACCTGCTTTCCTCGAGTGCCCCCCCGGCACTAGCGGGTTGATCAGGGGCCCCATCTGTACTCGGCACGCCCACTCACTTTTGTCCTTTTTGCACCTTACATGTGGAATCCGCACTCCCGCCAAGGCTGGGAGTTCAAATCCCACCTGCCACCCTGTGCACTGTCCTTCACTGCAAATGCATTGTGCCCAACCAGCCTCCATAGGCAAACCCTTAGCTCACATGCCAGCGCTACAGTCTTCATGTCTCACATAGTGGAACCGCATGGAGAGGACTCACAACCACCACAAACTAACACATTTTTAAAGCCCTACCTAAACACCATACACTCCGCCAAATTATTGCTTTCTCTTTCTGACGTTAATACGGAGTATACAGCGGGTACAGAAAGTATTCAGACCCCTTTACATTTTTCACTCTTTGTTTCATTGCAGCCATTTGGTAAGATCAAAAAAAGTTCATTTTTTGGCTCACTAATGTACACTCTGCACCCCGTCTTGAAAGAGAAAAACCAGAACTGTAGATATTTTAGCAAATTTATTAAACACGAAAAACTGAAATATCACACGGTCTTAAGTAGTCAGACCCTTTGCTCAGTATTGAGTAGAAGCACCCTTTTGAGCTAGTACGGCCATGAGTCTTCTTGGGAATGATGCAACAAGTATTTCACACCTGGATTTGGGGATCCTCTGCCATTCTTCCTTGCAGATCCTCTCCAGTTCCCTCAGGTTGGATGGTGAACGTTGGTGGACAGCCATTTTCAAGTCTCTCCAGAGATGCTCTACTGGGTTTAGGTCAGGGCTCTGGCTGGACCGGTCAAGAATGGTCACAGAGTTGCTCTGAAGGGGCCACTGCTTTGTTATTTTAGCTGTGTGCCTAGGGTCGTTGTTTTGTTGGAAGATGAACCTTCGGCCCAGTCTGGGGTCCAGAGCACCGTGGAAGAGGTTTTCATGCAGGATATCTCTGTACTCAGCCGCATTCATCTTTCCTTCAATTACAACCGCTCGTCCTGTCTCTGCAGCTAAAAAACACCCCCATAGCATGATGCCGCCGCCGCCGCCGCCACTGTTTCACTGTTGTGATTGTATTGGGCAGGTGATGAGCAGTGCCTGGCTTTCTCCACACATAGTACCGCTTAGAATTAACACCACAAAGGTCAATCTTCGACTCATCAGACCAGAGAATCTTATTTCTCATAGCCCGGGAGTCCTTCATGTATTTTTTTGCAAACCGTATGCGGGCTTCCACACGTCTTGCACCGAGGAGAGGCTTCTGTCTGTGGCACACTGTGCCATAAAGCCCCGACAGGTGGAGGGCTGCAGCGATAGTTGACTTTGTGGAACGTTCTCCCATCTCCCTGCTGCCTCTCTGGGGGTTCTTCTTGACCTCTCTCACCAAGGCTTTTCTCCCACAACTGCTTGGCTTGGCTGGACGGCCAGGTCGAGGAAGAGTTGTGGTCGTCCCAAACTTCTTCCATTTAAGGATTATGGAGGCCACTGGGCTCTTAGGAACCTTGAGTGCTGCAGACATTGTTTTGTAAACCCGGCCAGGTCTGTGCCTCGCCGCCACAATTCTGTCTCTGAGCAGCTCCTTGGGCAGTTCCTTAGACATGCTCATGATTCTCATCTGCTCTGACATGCAGTGTGAGCTGTGAGCTCTTCTATAGACAGGTGTGCGCCTTTGCTAATCAGTTTTGTTAAACACAGCTGGACTCCAATGAAGGAGTAGAACCTTCTCAAGGAGGATCGGAAGGAAATGGACAGCATGTGGGTTAAATGTGAGCGTCGCAGCAAAGGGTCTGAATACATAGGATCATGTGATATTTTAGCTTTCCTTGTTTAATACATTTGCAAAAAGATCTACATTTCTGGGGTTTTCTCTTTCAAGACGGGGTGCAGACTGCACACTCATGAGCAAAACAACAAACATTTTTCTGATCTTACCAAATGGCTGCAACGGAACAAAAAGTGATAGCTGTAAAGGGATCTGAATGCTTTCTGTAGCCACTGTATCTACAGAAAAACACCCAGGGGAAAGACAGCGCACACAAGCGTGTTCTGTGGCCTTGAGGACATCCAAAAGACTATCCATACAGGTCTGCTTCTAGGACGCCGTAGTGTAGTGTCCCCCTGCCCTCCCTCCCTTCCCACTTACTGCTACCTCCGCCGTTGCTTTTTCCTTTCACAGCTTAAGGCTTGTACAGTAACAGGAGTGGGACAGTAGAAATGTGCCTGAATGCAAGTGCCATGATGCACGATTAGATTAGCATAGGTCCGCCTTGCATTTACATATCCCCTAGCCCATAGGATGAAGGCATGCATAAATGTATTCATGGATTCGTTTCTTCGCCGGCTGTGTCTCGTGCTCACATGGATGCTGATACTCGGCGTTTGTTTGTCAATATCCGGAACAAAAATCGGGAATATAGATGATTTTAACAGCTCCTAAGGACCAGCTTTTCTCGGATTGTGTCCTGGTTCGCAAGACGGTGAAGTGGAATAACGGCGGGCTCTCTTGACTCTTGTCGGGCGAGGTGGAAGCCTCCAAAGAAACCTGAGATGATACTGTGGATTTCTGCAGAGGATCTGAACTTATAGGGGTTGTCTCACTACAAGGATTGTTTTTTTGTTTTTTTTTTATATTAAAGATCTTGCAAAAACAAGCCACTTTGCAATAAATGTCCATTAACAGTGTCCTACCTGTGCCAAGATATCCACTCTTGTATGAGCTGCATCAGCTCCTTAGGTCGCTATAGCTACAGACCTGTTTGATCTATCCTGATAGGCTGCCAGCACTGGTTGCTACAGCTACAGACCTGGCTTCTACTGCAGCCTAGTGGAAGCCAGTAAACACACCTCTGAATTCAAAGTGAAACCAAGAAAACAGGACTGAAGTAAGATGAATCAATGTAGTGAGACAGCCCCTTTAATATTACAAGGATTCAGCAGCACACTGTAATATTATCTTCTGAACACCGGGTGGCAGCATTCTGCAGCACACTGTAATGTTGTCCTTTGAACACCAGGTGGCAGTGTTTGGCAGCACTCTGTAATATTCACTTCTGCCAGCCCTAATGCAGTACAAGCCAGGTCTGTAGCTATAGCAACCAGTGCTGGCAGCCTATCAGGATAGATCAAACAGTACTTTAGCTATAGCGACCTAAGGAGCTGATGCAACTCATACAAGAGTGGATATCTTGGAATAGGTAGGACACTGTTATGGACATATATTGCAAAG
>JAODAL010054280.1:0-24739 GCA_025379985.1 Phyllomedusa bahiana
CCCCCAACCTGTTGCGCTAGCCATCAGGGCCGCGCTCTCCAGCTGCCCTTCTCAGGCTTGCCAGCAGCTCCTCCACATTGTCAGCCATTCTAAACGCCACTCCAACGATTCCGGCACTGTGACAGACAAGCACAGTAGTACAGATCACTGCTGCTTGTCACGCTGCCCGCGTCAGCTCCCGCGTGGCGCGGGGTCCGGCTTATAAACCGGCTCCACCCCGCACTGCCGCGCTTGACTCCGCCCACCATAACCCCCGGCCTACGTCAGCGCGCGTCGCGCCCGACTCCCGCCTACCAACCTATAACCCCGGGCTTAGACGGCGCGCCGGGTCATGAGGGGCCTCCCCTTAAAGGGGCTGCGCCCCCCATGTCCGGCCCCGGACTGGATACTGGCAGTGGTAGGGAAGATAGAGGCCCAGAGCTACTGTACCTGTTGTGTGGAGCAGCAAAGGAAGCGTTAATGGCATTAGCACTTACGTTATCATGTTTAAATAATTTACTAAGGTTTTTGTAGATGTTTTCTAACATAGTGGTGGGGAATTCTAGTCCCAAAATGCCATGATGCCATGTTGATTGACTGGTTGTGTGACCAGACTGTGAACAAATCCTCTGTGAGAGAAGCAAGAAAGAGGGCGCTGGTTGTGAGAAAGATGTGATAGCTGGCGCCTGACATAGGACACAAGACTTCTGTGTAAGTGTCCACAGACTGGTTACAGTCCGATTTTTTAAGGGATTCATTTTTTTTGAATCCGCAAAAAATCCCACTGAAAAATTTCATCCCCACAGACCTCAATAGAATATCCGAGCTGTAGTCTACACAGCTCATATTTTCTGAGCTCAGATTTCAAAACTGACAATTTTGAAAACTCTTAGAACATGTTTTATAATAGTCTGGAAAATTGGCGATTATAGTACTGTTCTTTTGAATGGGGCGCCCGAAATCGGAAAACTGATGCAAAAAGCCCAACCAAACATGAAAATAAAGTGTAAAATACCGGTTCGGATTCTAACTAGAATCTTAACAGTATTTAAACACTCTGCCATGTAGATGCAGCCTAAGGCTCATTCACACGGCTTATTTGGGCGCTGATTTCAGCCGAACTGCACGCCATATTTGCGCTGCAGTACGGCTGAAATCCCGTCTCTGGTCGTTAGGGTAATCCATAGTTCTCATAGAGAACTATGGATTCTGTCTCCCCTCTTCCCACTCGCGAATCCGCCAGGCGGGGAGAAAGTGACATGCACATTATTTACGTGTGGAAACCGCCCCATGAATAATGAATGTCTATGGGGCCGGCGAGCTGAGGGCCCCCCGCCCCCCCGCTGCACGGCAGCCGGCGTAAATTGGGGGGCGAAATCCGCCCCGCAATTATCGGCAAATAACCTGTGAAAATTGCCAAGAGTGAAAGCAGCCAGAGATAAATTTTGAAGGATTCCTGGTGCAATAGTTTACCATCAAGAGTAAAACAGCTTTGGTGCAATTGGATGACAGATATCAAGCCACTGGAGCAGGAACCATAGATTAAAACTGTACAATAAACTGGATCCAAGTACGACCTGTCAAGCTTATTCAATTTATGTGCCTACCTGAAGTCCCTAGTGGAAGAAAGTGTTCCTGAGTTTGCAATGCAGGAACTATGCATTTCTTGCTGTTCCATCTCCTCGAGAGACAGTTACCACTAGGCCACCTGAGTTGGCTTCACAAGCCCATAGGAAGTAATACCTAGCACATAAGGGTTTACACCCTTTTTAATACCACTTTTTCATGCTAGTCCGAAAATTTTTGGGGGCTAAAATACTTGATTTCCTTATTTCTTTTGGATTTTCTATTTTATTCTCATACACTTCTGTTGTGATGACATAAGTGAAAACTCTTTTAAAGTGTAACTTCAATTTAAATTGGGTTTAAATTTAAATAAAATTAAAAAAAACAAAAGCAGCTGGTTTGCCTGAAGCAAACCATTAAGTCAGCAAAAATCTGCTATCACTAATCAACAGTAAACAACTGCATTAGATAAAATGCTAATGATTTTCCATAAGGTTTGTAAGTTTTATAAAAATACTTAACATGGACTCATCTAAAGTGGGATCACCATATTGTTTCCTCAACAAAATAAAGGGGATCTAAACAACTGTAAAAAAATAGGTTCAGTTCTTAACCCCTTTAATGACATTTAAACAGAAATGTAACGTCATACTATCAGTAAGTAAACTACCGGTTTAAAGTAGTGGGTGCACTCTATGCGCAGTGGGCTCCAGCTGTTATATACCCTCCACTACCAGCCCGGATAGGAGAAAAGCCGAACGTAACCCCCGTTTAAACCTTTAGATGCCCGCATCTTTAAAGAATAAGGACGGGCTGTTCTCTAAGATCAGGGCTGTGGAGCGGTTTGCCATGGCATTGGAAGCCAAATTATAGCTTGGGCCGCTGCGTCCATGAAAGTCTGATGTGTTAAAATATAACATCATTTATCCTGTACAGTGAAAAACCGTAGAAGTTTAAAACAATTTCCAAACGACAAAAATTGAATTTTTTTGTGGGTCCCTTTCACATCTCCATAAAATTTTAAGAAAAAGTGATCAAAAAGTTGCTTGCAAACCCCAAATGCTACTAATAAAAACTACACTTCAGTCCATAAAAAAACAAACGCCTACTCAGATCCAGAAAGGGAAAAAAGTCATTGCACACCAGAAAAAGGTGCACCCGCGCAAATTAAAAAAGTAGAGAATATTTTACACCAACCTGCAGAATACAGATACAGTATAGACACTTAAAGATGGCAGTGTATTCCTGTCCTGAGTGGCCCTACATCTGTCCTTGATTATATCATTAAAATGTTTTTATGTTTTATTTTATTTTTTTATATGTTGTTTATATAAGAAAGGAATAAGGCTCTGTTCACATGGCATAATTTCGGGCGTAATTAACGCCCCGCAATTACTCCGGGAACCGCAGCCCGCCGGCCCCATATACATTCAATTTCTACGGCGCGTATTCGCTGCTAGTAATTTACATGTCCCCTTATCCTCTCCCCTAGGGTTTTTTAAAAATTTTGCGAGCGGGGATCGGAGGCGTAATCCATAGTTTTTCTATGAGAACTGTAGATTACCGTAATTTTTGGGACGTATCTTGGCCCCGTATTGAGCGCAGTACGGCATGAAATACGGCCGAATACGTCCCAATTTCACCTGTGTGAACATAGCCTAACAAGCATTACTTTTGGTAGGTAGTGACTGTGGGTTGTGAGGTGTGTGTACCAGAGGTTTTTTTTAACATCTGTCTAACCCTTTTACACAATCATCCCCAGACCTAATTTTTAAAATACCATATTTGTCATGTTTTATATTTAAAAGATTCTTCTCTACTCACTTCCTAACTGACCCATGAAATCCCCCTTTTTGCTAAGCTTCTGGGATTAACTGGTATTTTCTACAGAACTGTATAGAAAAAGGGGCCCTTTAGTTATCATTGTACTGACCTTGACTAATTTTTCTATGTAAATTCCATATTTCTTTTCGGTTCTGTGTATTGATGGGAAGAAAAATTAATTTTTAGATTGAAATTCCTACAAATCCTTCAGTTCAAACTATCAAAAAAAACCAGAAAGAAATTTTTAATTTAATTGCCATGACAGTTTTTACATATTTGTAAGAATTGTTTTCATAGATGAAAACCTTAAATAAAGTGTAAATTACCTTTTTGTGGTAGAAATTTTTGACTTCATCACAAAACCTTTTAAAACCATATTTTTCCAGCAGACTTATATTTTTACGCTTTCTTACAATGTTATAATACAAAGTTTTTAGACACAAATATGTAAATCATTTGGCCCTAAATTGTTCCCCAATCTTCTCCCCTCTTCCCCACCACCACCCTCCCATGTCATTCTATAGTCAACACCCCTAAAAAAAAATCAGAACCCAAACCAAATCCTTAAAATTCAAACTTCAAATCCTTAAGTAGATTCAATCACCAAAACAGAAACCTTAAAGTGGTATTCATATGATGCTGATTAAACTTTAAACAAGTAGTCAAAGGTATGTAAAAGACTGTACCAAACATCGCATTCAAAAGAGCAAAAAAACCAGCTCATTGATATATTTCCCTGTGTAATGTACTTTGGACAGACACCACTTGTAAACCCTAAAAAGAGTTGAAATGACTACAATATCCCTAAATTTAAATTTAAATTTTACAATTAAAATCCAGCCTCCAAATTTAGACAAGAAGGATATTGTGCATATGTTTTCAGGCTTAAACTTGATAGCCCTCAAACATAGCAAATACATTGCTGTTCTGATTTTTTTTTTCCGCTTTAGAGGTAGAACAAATCTTTATCCTGCTTTTGTACACAATCTTCCCAACCCCACCTTTCTCTGCTCTCATAGGCTTTAGGGCCCTGGCCGGGAAGGTAAGTCATTGCCTGCTGTGTTTTTTATCAGCAACACAGGAGCTTATTTAGTTTTTTAATAACAAACTTTAATCCTTAAATAGCTCATGCTGTTTAAATTGTTCTATTAATAATGTCCCTTTAACAGGATCACTAGGAATAGCAAGCTGATAATCCAATCACTGCTGGAACAACCCACAGCCTGAACAGAATGCGAAAACGCCATTAAATTATGTAGGCCCCAGTCCAGTCCTAAATTAATGCAGATCCCAGACTATATGAGAAAACTATTTAAACCGCAGGCCAGATTCAAAGCTCACCTTTTTTACTTCCAGACTTCTCTTCAGTCCAGTAAAATATCACATATTCAAAATTAAACATATTGAGAGCTACATAAGGGTAAAGTTCACAAGCAGTGATTGTCCTGTGGTTTTTGCTCCATGGCCAAGAACGGAATGGGAAAAAATGCACACATTTTATATTAATTGCTAGCTTTGATCCAAGCACAGTTGAGGTGCATGTTTTTATGTGTTGCATCTGTATTAGGCACATAATTGTTCTAATTAGCAATAAACTATGTGCATTTTTTGTCATATGATTCACAGCCCCTTGGCATTAACAGTACAAGTGCTGCATATGAATATACCCATAACAAACTAAGCACTGATACATTTGAAGATAATTATATTAGCAGATAGATAATCTCTGGGACATATAAATCACTTATTGGAGGAATACAGTGCCTGCTACCTGTTAAGCCTTTTCTCTACCTGCTTCTGCTACTGGTCTGTCTTTTTTACAGTCAGCAGTATATGGACAGGATGCAGGGCAGCAAGTAAATAGGCAAGAAGGCTAGGGATGAGTACATCTAGTGAAATAGGGAGGGATGCAGGATCTGGGCCTGTCTGGATTGGAAATGTACAGGAACATGAGACCCTGGACTCCCTTAGTCTCCTGTGGCCCCTGCGGGCTACTACTAAAAACAATCAGCATTTCTGTCTTTTAAACTGATGGACAGTATGCGTGGTCATGAGACTCCCATGCACTTCCAGCCATGTGCTGTTGCCAAAACTGCACATGTAATTTGCCACGGAATGTAATAGTACATCTATTGGAGCAGTGCAGGACTATGGTGTCTGGGGCCCACCAGTAAAGCTAATTGTTGGGGCCTACCAGAGGAGCTGATTGTTGAGACCCACCAGTGACCTGATTCTTAGACTCCACCCTACAGCTTCTACTCATGACTCTTGCCTTTGCCTATTTCTTTGCCTTTCTCCGTGAAAAGCAGCCCCACTATGGAGCCCACAATGCCCATTGGTCCTAGCGAGGGGGTTTCCCTGTGGACCAGGCCGAGCCTGTACTGTAGTAGTTAATGTTTTCCATGTCCAGAGCTCCAGATCCATATTCCAAGCTAAATGGCAATGGTGATATTGCTGTCACGTCAAGGGAGGTGCAGTGAGCCCTGACTGGAACCCAGCCCACTGTCCCTGCTTACTTGACGTCCTGCCCTAGGTGGCAGACGCCAACTGAGCGACAGTCCCTGCGCTGCTAGAGTGCGGGGGGCCGTCAGGAGGAAGAATAGTCAGACAGTCCGGGTCAAACCGAATCAGGAACGCCAAGCCACAAATCAGAACCAGAGAGAAAACGTAAACATGGCGAGGTCAAACACGAACGGGAGCGAGGTACAAAATCAGATGACAAGCCGAGGTAAGTAAACAAGTCAGGGTCTGGTACAAAAGTGCGACAAGCCGGGTGACTGGGACAGAGGGCCTTTAAGGTTGTCCACGGGCGATGGTAAATGCACGAGGGTATATGGTAGGCTTTTGGTCCAGGCCCTGTCTGACCGCAAGAATGTTTCCAGCGCTAACCCAACCACCAACACATCGCCCCTCAGTCTGAGACAGTCACTGCAAACGTAGGCTTGAGGGTAACAGTTTGCTTTATCTAGAACTGAAACGATTGGTATAATACAGAGTAATATTGCCTGGTACAGTCCTCCCTCGTTGGGTAGGCAACGGTAAAATACAGCTTTGGTTAAGTGAACAATTAGGAGTAATCAGGGTCTTGGAGCGTAATGGCACTTTAGTACTTGTAGACGAGATTGCAGGATATGCTCTGGAAGTAGTAAGTTTTTTAGAATGTTGCGAGATGTTGGATTAGTAGAGGGTAGTAAAGAGTTGTTACAACCTGATCCCAGAGGGGCAAAGACCTACAGCTGAACGATGCACGGGTGAGACATACGACATGAGAGAACCCGAGAACTTGACGCTGCCACAGCACACTGGTTTAAGGTGGAAGTGCATGGACCGCACTGACATGGAAGCCAGGACGAAATTAGTCGAATCGGGGGACCCTCAAACACACTACCGACTGTAACAGTAGGCTCCTAAATATATATATGGGTAGTCCTACTGGAACTCGAAGTAGACCCGTGGAAATCCTTGTTGCATGCTGGATACAGGTTAAAGTTAGAAGTTGAAAAAGATCCTAGGCCGCAGCCAGGGCTGGTGACCTCTCTGTGGAGTCTAGTGCTGCAACCGCTGCTTCTAGGAACTATCCAAGCTCAGACCGTTATCTACAGCTGCAAAGAGAGCTCACCTCTGATTGGACTACATGGCTGAGCCACTTATCCAATCAGGTTACTAGCGTGATTAACCCTTGTTGCTCTAACAGTGGGCAACAAGTAAATGCAAGAAATGTACAGTTCTTGGAATTAGAAATACTGTAGGAGAAAACACACAAGAACAATTACAATTAGAATGAAATAAAGAATGTCCTGGGAATTAAATAATGAGCTCAAAGTGGAAACTAGGCGAAAGAGGGTGTGGACTAGTGAGCGATTTGTAGTGGCAGAACCAACTCCATGAAACAGATAGCCGAACAAGGTTCTGTTTCAGGCACTACAATACTCAACACCTCTGAAGGTGAGCCGTCCTCGGCGACTATGTGAATAGAGACTACTGAGGAGAGGAAATATAACATAACCATTGGCAAACCAATGTACGTAACAAATACATTAACAATAAATTAACCTGGAAACATTAGGTCATTGAAACTGAAAAAATGTGCCAAATATATGATAGATTCCTCTGTCAGCAATATACTCATTGTCCATGAACGAGGCTCTGTAAAAGGAACTTAATATCAGAAAACAGTTACAATAGGCTATATAAAACATAGTCCAAACAATAAACAAGGAGCTTGGTATAGACCGAGGTGCTGAGGCTTGAAACATTACCAACTTACTTAACTAACTGACTTAACCATATGGTAAGGCAAAGTAATATATACAGAAATTACATACAGATCTTTATTCTTGGTAACGGCAGGTAGAGTTTCCTTTTGTAGAGCGCTCTGACCGTCTCACAAATGGATCTGGGAATCGCCTCCTTCAAGATGCTGGAGCAGGAGCATGGAGGTTGATCCCTCGACTGGCGCTTGGAAACATAGACAGGAAGTAGCAGTATAAACTTGAACAGGGACTGTCATTGGAGCAGACAGTGGGGTATAAAACTGATACAGGCAGGGGTACCCCACTGGTAAGCAATCCAGGGATGATAAACGTAGTAGCTCGCAAAAGTGTTCTTCACCAAAGAAGGCTCTTTCGGTGGAATTTTGGACCACTGGAGCGGGCGAACAAACACTGATCAGGTGGCTTGTGACGAAGAGGACATAGACGAGAAGGACTTCATTCATTGTACACACTTCATCCAATTTCGATGCACTGTCTGAGGAGCCATTCCAGGTTTCCCTTCTTGAACTTCCGTAGACACTGATTCAGGAAAAGGTTTAGCTGTGATAGTCATGGCTCAGGTTCCCACCCACAAAGAATCCAGTTTATCTGATCGCGCTGGTACTATTTTAAGCCATATTCTATCTTCCACCTTTAGTGGAGTGGCAGTAGCTCGCTGATTGTAGATTCCTCTGTCTCCAATGTGCTTCTTCCATCCGACTATCCAACAATCTCTTTCGCATTCTGGATTCATCTTTGGTGCTCAAGACCCAATCGGCATTAGGCAAGGGATTAATAGAATCAGGAATTTGGATCCCGAGAGCTCTTTCATGAAGGAAGTTGTCCTTGACGACCAAACATCAAGTAATAAGGTGAGTAGCCGGTCGGAGCAATGATCGTGTTATTGTAGATTCTCGACCTAGACAGAACCTTTAATTGTGGCCATTCTTGGCCTTTTAGACACTGAAGCTGTGCGCAGAGCATGTTTGATGTACACCTGATTGATCGTTTCACAGAGACCATCTCCCTTGCGGATGATAGGCTGTTGTGTGGAGCTTCTTGTCCCTCGTGGAAATTACAAAGTCCTGGAAGAGTTTTGGACTCAAAAGCAGGTCCACGATTTTTTCAGTCAGTACTGCTGCAGGCATCCATAATGTTTGACATACTCTCTGTAAAGGTGATGGCTGTTGTTCGCGAGCTGTTAAGAAGGAAAGGTCCTTTAACTGGAACTACTAACGACCCACTTTGAGTAGTGGTCTACCATTGTTAGAGCATAAGTGAAACCGACAGGTAGGAAGCCAATTTTCATTTGTCTAAGGCCCGACTAACTAATCGGTCTGTGAGAGTGATGGAATGTAAGGGTGCTCTGGCGTCTTTTCTTCCAGCTTTAGACAGATTAAAAGCTGGCATTCGCTGCAATCCAATTCTCGATGTCTATTTCATCATTACCTATCCAGTAGAATCTCTGGCGGATATTAGAACTCAAGTCTTGTGACACTGAATGGCCAATCTGGTCGTGATAGGCATCGAGCACGATTTTATAGCATCACGCCTGGGGGATGGAATTTGATGGAGTCCTTTCTCCCGAGACAGGATCTAGAGAGCTTGAAGGATCAGGCAGCCTTTGTTGAGAAAAGCCCTTTTTACTTATTCCTCCAAAGGATCTAAGTTCAATGTCAGCGGGTATGGTCTTCTGAGTCTCACAGGGAACCTACCGGTAGAGAGGTAGTCCAAGATTTCCCTCCAAGGACTCGTGACTCATCTTGGATAGTCTCCATCTACATGGTTCTTGGAAGGGATCAGACTTTTGTTGAGAAACTCCGTCCAGCTTGAGTCGCAGCAAGAGCAATTCTGCGTAGCAAACCTCTGATAGAAGGGGAGGCATCTCAACATCTTCCAATCGATCATCCTCAGTGGCTCTTCACCTTTGGGAAGACCGAGGATAGTAGATCAGCGTTCACATTGGTTTACACTGTCGATACTTTATCTCAAAAATTGAAGTTCCGCCAATCTTGATGCCCCAACGTTGATTCGAGGGCACCGAGCCGTGCGGTGTGGAGGTGAGCAAGAGGGTTGTTATTCGTGAACACGGTGAACGGTGTAGTCTGCAAGATAGTCCTTAAACCCTCTCAGTGACAATCCACACTAGAGCTAGTAGTATCTAGTTTGAATGAGAAATCTATAGTTTGTTGTCGTTCTCACTGCTCCTCTCAAGCTTCGGGGCTGGCGTAAGCAATGACTTATTTCTCGATTGTCCTGAGACCTGTGACAATACAGCTCCTAGGCCTTGATAGCTGGATATGTGTAAGACCGGAATGAGGATGAATCATGAGATAGGCTAGGCCAGGAATCGGGAGGTGATGTCAACAAGGCCTTTCAAAGTTTGGTACTCTGTTTCATGATATTCAACCAGTTACCAGGAAGTCGGGGCAACCAACTTAGTAGCTCATGAGTGGTTCAGCACTTGCACAAAGTGCGGTATGAAGCGGACGGATAATAGCCTTCAAAATCGAGAAAACTTTCTCTGACTTCTTTAACAGTTCTTGGAGTGTCCCAATCTTTTTTTACTGCAGAGATAATTCTCTGGTCAGGCTGTATTCCGCAGCATCTGACGATATGGCCTAAAAATTTTACCTACGTGGCTTGAGAAGATGCAAATCATGGAGGGTTTTTATCTTGATGGCCATGATCAATAAGAACCCTGGAACACTTCTGCAAGATGAGTAGGTGTCTTCATAGGTGCGTGAATACACAATGACTTATCAAGCTAGAGCAAGACAACTTTTGGAAGTTGATGTGACCAGACACCTTTTCCCATTAATCGGCTGCAAAGTAGCAGGGGCGTTACATAACCCGAATGGCCATTCTTGTGAACGTCATAGAGTCCCATCGGAGTTGCTAAATGTCTTCTTCTCTCTGTCCTCAGGAGCCATAGAGATACTTGCCAATAAACCACTAGTGAGGTCGAGAGTGGAGAATCAGGCAGACTGAGTCCAAAGCAGCGATGGATTCATCGATACGGGGAAGAGGATTATGCATCTTTGTGAGTGAATATTGATTAGCTTTCCTGTAGTCGACACAGAAGACGAAAAATACCATCCTTTCTCCTTACCAGGACAATGGGTGTGGCCCAAGGACTTTGACTTTCCTGATGACCTTGGTGTCCTTCATCTCCTGATCAACTTCTAACTTGTTGATAGCTGGCAGGCGGAGAATAGGTCGTCTGTTTCTCCTTGATAGGAGGAATGATCACCGGTATTTATTCTTTATGTTGGATTAAAGATGGTCCTTGCCGAAGTCAGTGTGGGTGGCTTACTGAAAGCTTCATGGGATGTCGCTTAGCAACCTTGGTTACACCATTGATTATGCCCCTACCAGTCATTAGCATCCACCAATACTAAAATCATCCACCAGCTTTGTTAGAGTCTCGGAAGAAGCTTGGATGGACTTTCTGATAGGCAATTGTCCTCTTCATTTCATTCATTCACGAGGTCCTTCTGTTCGAGCAGATACAGCATAGTATCGAGCAACCGTATGAACTTGTGGAGTTCTACTATTGGTGAATCACTGAGGTTGATAAGCCGAACGGGAACTCGGCCATTTGAGACAGTCACTAGTGTTGAGCGATTATTATCGACAAAGTTGAAATCGGCACGGTTTTTATGTTGATTACGATTTTTTCGATCACACGATAATTTAGTTAAAATTCTGCGCCTACTCTAATTAAAATCGCGCCATTTTCGGCAACTTCCTGTCAATTTGGCGGCCAGCAAACTCAGCTTAGAGAATAGAGAGCAGGGTGATATTAGAGTGCGACGTCTACTGGGGATGTGTATGGTTGCGATTGGCTGGAAAAAATCACATGACCCAACACGTTTTACAATTAATAAGAAAAAACAGACCTTCTGTTCATGATCAGTGTGTCAGTATCTCAAAGCATATGACATGCGCCTGCCCTCTGAGCAAACAGCTCACGAAATTCAATTCCTATTTGTTCGTCAGCAGAGACACCGCACTACTTTATAGCTGTGATCCTTAGAACTTAGTTTCGATCAGAGATTTGCAGATTTTTAGGTAGTTAGGCAGATAATTATTAAAGTATCATCTAACCCGTGTAAAGTCACGGGGAGAGCGGAGGGGGGGGAGGGGGGGGGCGCCGGGCGAACAAGACAACTCTTTAAAGAATACTGGATATTGTGCACCCCAACTTATGTGATACATTGCATTGCAATACCTTTATTATTAATTATAACAGTTTTCTATTGAAATTTTACTATGGATATTGGTCAGCCAGAACATATATTAGGATAGCAGATCTTTTCTAAGTAACTGCAAGGTCTATTTGTAAGGTGCAGAAACCTCCACTTTGAATTATGAGTATACAATTCAGTTTAGGTGGTACTTTTTAAATTTTGCCCATCCAGCTTTGATGATAGAGCCACCTTGCAGTTAAATTTGAATCCAGCAATTTTGGTAGTCACCACAGTTGATAGTGCCAAAATACCTTTTATTATCCGTATACATTTTCAGATATGTGTTTTTTTTTCACTTGGCGCAAGCTACTTTTCTTTGATAGAGCCACCTTGCAATGTTAAATTGATTACAAGCAATTTTGTAGTCACCACCAGTAGTACTGATAGGATAGGTGCCAAAAATACCGTTTATGATCCATATACATTACAGATAGGTGTTTTTTTTTTCACTCTTGGTCAGCTCAAGCTTTTGTTTGATAGAGGTACCTTGCACTTAAATTTTGAATCCAGCAGATTTCGTATAGGTCACCACAGTGAATTATAGGTGCCAAAAAATACCTTTTTATTATCCAGTATACATTTCAGAGACGTGTTTTTTTTTTTTTCACTTTGGCGCAGGCCAGCTTGTTGATAGGATCCACTTGAGTTAAATTTGAATACAGCAATTTGTAGTCCACCACAGGTGTATTTTACTGAAAGGTGCCAAAAAATACGTTTATTATCCGTATACATTTAGATACGTGTTTTTTTTGCACTTTTGGTCAGTCACGCTTTGATGATAGAGGTTTTTACCTTTGATTTAAATTTGAATCCAAGTCAATTTTGTAGTCACCACAGGTGAATTGATAGGTGCCCAAAAATACACCTTTTATTATCCGTATACATTTCAGATACGTGTTTTTTTCACGTTTGGCCAGTCCAGCTTTGTTATAGAGCCACCTTGCAGTTAAATTTGAATACATGACAGGCCAATTTTTGTAGCACCACAGTGAATTGATTAGGTGCCAAAAATAACCTTTTATTATCCGTATACAATTTCAGATACGTGTTTTTTTCACCTTTTGCCCAGTCCACTTTGTTGATAAGAGCCACCGTTGCAGTTAAATTTGAATTCACGCCATTTTGTAGTCACCCACAGGTAATTGATAGGTGCCAAATATACCTTTTCTTTATCTGCCATCACATTACAGATATGTGTTTTTCCATTTCACCTTCGGCACAGGCCAGCTTTGTTGATAAGAGCCACCTTGCAGTTAAATTGAAGACAGCCAATTTTTGTAGTCACCACAGGTAATTTGATAGGTGCCAAAAATACCTTTATTATCCGTATACCTTTGAAAACCGCAAATTAGTAGTCAATCCACAGGTGATTGGATAGGTGCCAAAAAATACCTTTTATATCCGAATACATTTCAGATACGTGTTTTTTTCACTTTTGCCATCCAGCTTTGTTGATAGGACCACCTTGCAGTTAAATTTGAATACAGCAATTTTGTAGTCACCACAGGTGAATTTGATAGGTCCAAAAATATCTTTTATTATCCGTATACATTACAGTAGAACGTGTTTTTTTTCACTTTGGCGCTAGGCCAGCTTTTATTGATAGAGCGAACCTTGAGTTATCTTTGAATACAGCCAATTTTGTATCCACCACAGGAGTGGTACTGATAGGTGCCAAAAAACCGTTTATTATCCGTATAATTTCAGATACGTTGTTTTTTTCACTTTTGGTCAGTCAAGCTTTTGTATGGTAGAGGTACCTCTTGGCACTATAAATTTGAATCACAATTTTGGTTAACACCAAGGTGAAATTGATAGGTGCCGAGAATACCTTTTATTTATCTGCATACATTTCAGTATGTGTTTATTTACTTTGGCACAGGTCCAGCTTTGTGACATAGCCACCGTGCATTAAATTTGAATACAGCAATTTTTGTATTTCACCACAGGTGAATTGATAGGTGCCAAAAATACCTTTTATTATCCGTCATACATTTCAGATACGAGTTTTTTTCACTTTGGCCAGGCCAGCTTTGTTGATAGAAGTCCACCTTGCAGGTAAATTTGAATAAAGCAATTTTGTAGTCACCACAGTGAATGATAGGTGCCAAAAATACCTTTTATTATCCGTATACATTTCAGATACGTGTTTTTTTCACTTTGGCGCAGGCCAGCTTTGTGGATAGAGCCACCTTGCAGTTAAATTTGAATAAAGCAATTTTTTTTTCTCATTCAAAAGCTTTTATTAACCAAAAAGAGAACATACTCAGACATCTCACATGACATTCAAATTAAGAATATGTTATGACATGACCCAATTATTTCTTGAGATCACTTAACAAAGATATCCTAAACACGAGCAGTAAGTATTAATTAATCAGTGACTTTTATCATAGAATCTAATAAAAAATTAAGCAAGGTAATTCGCAATTCCTATCATCAAAGGAAACCAAAGAAGTCAACCAAATTAGTAGTAATATGGGGATTCCCAGGTAAGGAAAAAGAAATTGGAGAGAGAAAGTGACCTCCCCCTCTGGCAGGCGACGGGGCCCCAGGAGAGGACGGAAGGTGCTTCCCTCGTTGAAGAATGCCCATTTCACAATGTTATGTCAAAGCACCCTAGATTTCGTCCAAACAAAAGGGGGAGCTTTATAAGTGCAATGTATACAAGATGTCAGTTGCACATCACATCGAGGAAAACATAAAACAGAGGTAAGGTGAAATGGGAGGGGGCTCTGCGGGCTGCCGGGTTAGGGGCAATCACAAATGAGGGGGTCTATCCAGTATCTGTCCACTCAGCAACAAAAGAAAAGAAAAACTTCACAAGTAAGGTCCCCGTTCACAAGTACAATAAGCATCTGTGTTGGAGAAAGTAATCCAGTCTCCCCAGGTATGTAAATACCTACTATACTGTGTGGGTGAATCCGTCCTAAACTCCTCCAATCTCTGCAGAGTCTGTATTTCTTTGAACCAATCGGTGATGGAGGGCAGGTATGTGGAGAGCCACGTCTGGAATAATCGTCTTTGCTGCCAGAAGCAGAAATACGATGAGATGGGACTTCAAGGATTTCTTGGGCAGGGGGAGGTTAAAGAGAAGAATGGCGTCAGGGTTGTTTTGTAGTTTTATCCCCGTGATTCGGTGGATACTATCGAGCACCCCTAGCCAGAAGGGCTGCAATACAGGGCAACCCCACCAGATGTGGGTCATGGTGCCCCTTTCAGCTTTGCACCGCCAGCAGAAGTCAGGAGAGCCAGGGAACATGGCGCTCAGTAAGGCAGGGACCCGATATCACCTAGTGAGTATATTGTAGTTTAGTTCATGGGCCTTAGAGGAAATGGATGATTTATGTGTCAGGTAAAACACCCTCTCCCAATCCCCATCCGAGAAGTTCAGGGCCAACTCCTTCCCCAAAACCCCCCTGGAAAGAGAGCTTCCAGTAGATTGGGCATCCAGCAAGAAAAACAGGCTCGGAGGGGGCCCTCACCGGGGTCCCCCCCAAACACCATTTTTCAAATATGCTAAAGGTCGATGTAGGTTTTAAAGGAGTCTTCCACTCAATGAGGCTACGACTGATAATACGAAAACCTGGCAAACCTTGTAGGGTTGTCTCCCACAAAATTTTCAAGTTTTCAGAGACATCCCACACAGACAGATAAGTTCCAGGGCCCAGCAAATTGAAAGTGCATGCAAATTTCATAGTTTCAATTTTTCAAGTTTGTAAGGCAAAAAAAGACAAGTCGTCCATCTTTTTACCTTTTTTGCTAAAGGTTTTTTTGACCAGGAAGGAAAAAACCCCCCAATAGGAGAACCAATTGTCCCTTTTTAGGGGAAAAATTTTCCTTTTCCGACTCCAATCTGGCAATCAAAAAAAAATTCCTGGATCAATACCCCCCCTGAATCCTAGTACTATAACTTTTTATTTTTTTACACCCAGAAATCACAAACCCCTTTTTTGAACTCGGTTATTGAATTCACCAGACCAGTCCCCCCTGGCAAGAATTCCAAATCCACGCCTTATAGTAAAGAAATCCCTTTTTAGTTTATGTAAAACTTTTGTTCCCAAGACGTAAAGGGGTCCCCCTTTTTCTAATACAGCCCTTTGGGTTAAAAAAAACTTGGGGGAGACTCTATATTGACCTTTTTTTGTATTTTAAACATATTTTTTAGTCCCCCCAAGCCTTTTTTTCCTAAACTAAATAACTCTAATCTTTCCCCAAACTTTTGTTACTGATCCACCCAGTCCTTTTTATTATTTTGGCCCGCCTTTGTACTGTTCAAGCTCTACAATGTCTTTCCTGTGCACTGTGCCCAAAATGTACACAATATCCATTGGGGTTTTAACATGCTTTAAATGGGGGAAAAAATGTTCTCATCATTGCACTATGCCCCTTTTTTAAAGCACCCCATGATCCATTTCTTTGGCTGCTGCTGCCCGACACTGGCTGCACAATTAAGTTTTCTGTCCACCAGGAATCCCAAGTCCTTCCCAATTTTATTTACCCCGTTTTTTTTCATTTAACATGTAAACATGTAAAGGATTTCTCTTCCCCATGGCATAAACCCTTTCATTTTTCATTTTAAACCTCATCTGCCATTTCCCTGCCAGCCTCCAATTACCAGACCCTTTTAATAAAATATTTTCCTCTATTTATTACTTTACAGACTTAGTAACGTCGCAAAACGATATTTCACTGTTTAAACCCTGTGAAGATCATTAATGAAAATGTTAAAAGGATAGGGCCCCAATACTGACCCTTGGGGTTTAACCCCCCTAGTAACAGAAACCCAGTCGAGTATGAAACCGGGTAATTACTACCCTTTTTTTTTCCCTATCATGAGCCAGTTACTTACCCCCCCCCCCCCCCAATCACACATTTTCCCCCCAGTCCAAGCATTCTCTTTTTTATTTCCCAAAACCTTTTTTTTGGGCACCGAAATCAAAGTTTTAAAAAAAATCTAGATATATGACATCCGGGTGCCCACCCCATCCAGTCTAAAACTGACTTCCTTCATAGAAGCGGGATGAGATTATTTTTGACGGGAACCGTCCTCATGAACCCGTGCTGAAACGGCTTTTACCCTTTATTTTTTATGAATACTCCAGGATAGCACTCTGGGAAAAACCCTTTAAACATTTTACCTACAACGAGGTTAAATTACCCGGCCTAAAAATTTTTCCCGGATCACTTTTTTTACCCCTTTTTTGAATTTGGCCCCCAAAATTTTCTATGCGCCAATCCTTTGGGGACATACCCCGTTATTAGACAGTCCCTGAATATTAAAAAAGGGGCCTATCTATGAAAATCACTTAACTCTCTTAAAGGGCACGTGGGGGGTAGCCTTTTGGACCGGGGGGTTTGTCTATTTTAAATCTTCCTAATTTTCCTCGGGAAACCCCCGGGTTCCCTAGTAAAGGGTTTCAAGGCCCACCATGGAGGAACAAATTTTTTTGCCCTTTAGGCGTTTGGCCCGCTCACCAAAAACTGATGTTTTCGCAATCAGGGGATTGAACGGGGCCATTTTCCCCGTCAGTGTGGAAAAAAAAGGATCCATGGAAGGGGCCCCCTATGGGGGCCCCTTTTTCCCCCCTGGTTTCCAGGGGGATCCCCAAAAATTTAGGGTATCCACTCGAAATGGGGATCAGTTTTCTTTTTCCGCTACTGCGGCTAGGGAATAGGCTTGGAAGCTGGCCGAGCCAGTCCCCCATTGACTTGGGGGCGGGACAGGGGTTCTCAGCTTCCTTTGGAAAAACCGTTTTTCCCACAAAGAACTGGGAATTCGTTTACGCAAATCTTTGAAGAAGGAAACCCGGGGAAAACAAAAGGGGATGGGCCCGAAATAGGGACTGTATGGGCGCGGTAAGGATATTCATCTTTGAATAATTTAAACCTCCCATCCAAAGGGGAAAAACCCCCTGTCCCACCTCAAGAGGTTTTTTTTGATCTTTGAGACATAGGGATAAAAAATTTTAAAACAAAAAATTCCCGTCAGGTTTTTGAGGGGGGTTTGCACTCCCAGGTATTTAAAGGAGAAGTTTCCCAGGAAAAAGGGAAAGGGATTTAAATGAGATAAATAAAATCCGGGGGGGGGTATGAAAAACCCCCCGGGGGGGGAGCTCCTTTTTTTCATGTTGAATTTTTGGGGTGAGCCCAAATCTACTGTATTCCCCCAGTTCCTCAAACACTGCAGGGGGGGGATGAAGAAAAGGGTCCGTCAAATAAAAGCAAATAATCTTTTCCCAAAAGGGCCCAGGATTTAAAATGCAAATCCCCCAACCCGGAGACCCTGGGTGGTTGGAATTTAATTTGTATAGCCTGCATCAGGTGCTTTTTTCACCAGGAAAGTACAGGTAAAGGGGATAGGGGGCATCCCTGTCTTTGGGGCCATTGCCTATAGTGAAGGGGTTTTGGATAGAGAGCCCTTAATGCGCCCGTTGGGCTTGGGTGCGACATTTAAAAAACCTTTAAACCCCCTCACCAAATTTCCGACCAAGGGCCAAAAAACCAAAGGGCACCCTCAAGAAGGGCCAAGCCACCACCCAAAAGGGCCTTTTTCCCAAAGTCTAATGGAAAGGAAAAGGGCCAAAGGGGTCCTCCCGGAGTGGACAAAATTGGGGGAAGGGAAAAAGGTCTTAGGGGGTGTTATCCTCGCCTTTTTCTGGGGGGGCACGAATCCAGTTTTATCAGGAAAGGATGAAAAGTGGTTAGCAGCGGGTTTTAGCCAAAAAGCCCAAAATTTGGGGAAATATTTTTGTGTCCGAGTTAAAGAGAGAAATCGGGGGGTAAACTTTGACATATTGAAGGGGCTTTCCCTTCCTTTGGGATTAAAAACCCCATTGGTCCCGCAGGAAAGCCGGGTTCCCCAAAAGGGGGAGGCTTGGACACCACATTTTAACATTTAAGGAGGTTTGGGGGGCCAATCCTTCTTTTAAGAATTAAAAAACAAGCGGTAAACCGCCGGAACCCCGGGCTTTTGGGCCCGGGGGGCAGGGATGTAAATGGGTTTTTTTAAATTTTGTTTTGCCGTGAATGGTTTTTTCCAGAAAAGGGCAAGGAAACTGGGGGGAGAGAGGGCGGGGGGCCGCCCTGCAGGGAAAGTGTGAAAAAGGGGCCCTGTGTTTGAGTGGGGGGGGGAAATTTTACAAGGCGGAGTCGTACTCCCTGAAAAGTGGAAGGATGTCCTCCCTCAGGGGGGCGAAACCCCCCCCCACGGGGGTTCTAATCCAAAAGGGGTTAATAAGCTGCCCCCCCTTATCCCTGAGTTCACCCGGGGAGGAATCCCACTTGGGGTTTAAATTTTTCCAAGAAAAAAAAACCTTTAAACAAATTTGGCGATATCTTTTTGGCTTTTTTCTCCATCCCGTTTGGGGGATTTTCAAAGGCGCGTCTGGTGAGGGCCCTCAAGTCAGGCTCCGATTCCCCCCTGGCTTTGTGTTGGGAAAATTTCCGGGGGGGCCCAGTTGGTTAAAAAGGGGAAAGGAGTCTTGCGGGGGCCTCCCCTTAAGGCGCGAGCCATGTTTTAGATTGGGTTTCCCCGGGACGTGCACTTAAAGGCCCTTCCCCCCTTGGGTTTGCGGGGAAAAGGATCTAACCCCGTGACAGAAGTGAACAGATCCCATTGTTTTTCTGAAAAACCCCAAGGCAAACGGATTCGGACAATAAAGATTTTTTCAGCCTCCAGGCCCAAAACCCCACCGCCCTTTTAATCCGGGAAAAACGAAATCACAGTGAACCCGGGGGAAGGTTTGGAGTGGAAATAATTTTTCCCCCCGAGGGGGGCGACCCCCATAAATGAGAAGGGAATGCGTGGGAGTAAAGTATTTGATACGAAAAAAGTTGATTGGGGGGGGAAAAAGGAATTAAGGGAAAGTTTTAACCCTATCTTTTTGGGGAGATAACCCACCCAATAAAAATACCTTTTAAGCTACTGGGGTAGCCTCCGTATTTATTAAAAAGCATGCAGGCCCACCAAGAGCGGCCCCAAAAAGGTTCCCCGGGGCCGGGTTTTAGAGTCAATTAAGAACACCCCCACCCTGCTAAAAGGGCCCTGGGAAACCCAAGTAATTCATCCAGGATTTCCAAACAAAAAGGGGATTTTTTCCTATGTTTTTTGGGGGTAAAAATTTGCCCAAGGTGTACACGGCCCCGCAGGCTTTAATTTTTTCAATAGGGCCCTGCACGTCATCCTTTTGAAGGTGTCCATTTTGGTACTGGCAAGGACCTTTTTGGGAAGGGGAAAAAACCCCACACCCTTCACCCTTTGCCTTACTACTCTTTTATGGTACCCCCATGGGGAAATATCGGTTTTTGGTAAGGGCGGGGTAAAGGGGGGCTAGGGGATGGGTACCTGAATTAAAAAACTATAAGCGAATTTTTTGTTTTGGTAGGCCCAAACAGCTCTTCGAAATTTCCGGGTTTAGTTAAAAAACCCTTAACATTAAGGGGGAAATTATACGGACGTTGCCATACGGGCCCCATTAACCAAATTTCCAAAGGGGAAGGACAAACCCCAGAAAAAGAGGGGCTTGGGCCCCTGCGCCAACCGAGAGAAGGAAACAAGAAAAAAACGTAAACAGACTAACTAAACTGAGGCCAAGAAAAGAAGGCCCCAAAAACCTAATAACAGCAGATTCAAACTGCAAACCGTTTTTGTAACACATGGGGTTCAGCTATTGGGGGTCCAAGTATAAGGGGCAAAAAAGGGGATTTTTAAACACTTCGGAGTTTGTGTAGGCATCGCGGGGCATAAAGGTAACAATAAAAGGGGGAAACGCCCCAAAAACCCCCCCGGGGGGGGGGGGGGGAAAGAAGGGAAAAGGAAAGGGGAGGAGAAGAAAAAAGGGGGAAAAAAAAAAAAAGGGGGGGGGGGAGGATCGAAAGGGAATAGAAAGGGAAGGAAGGGGGTGTAGGGGAGGGTTTTGCCGGGTCAGTCAGCACTCCATTTTTAATCGGGCAACCCGTAGGGAAATTAGAATGGAGAGAAAGGGCTAAGGACCTTAATTTAAAGGGGGAAACCCGTAAGGTCAGATCGGTTATACAAAAAGGTTTGTCAATTTTGGGGGGATATGGGTTTTGGCCCTCGGTTTTGCTTTTTTAGTTAAGGGGCCCGTCCGATGAAGAAAAGGGGCAATTGGTGCAAGCGGGGCCATTTCCATTTGGGCGGGGTCACAGTCCAGGGGTGGGGGGAGAAAATCAAACTCCCCTGAGGACAAATCCCATTTTTCAGCAGTGCGGGCATCGGTCGGGGTCTTTGACTGGCCCGGGCTGCCCCTTCGTCGTCTCGCGTTGTTTCCCCTTTTGGGGCATTTCCCGGGTCCCTCCCCTGGAGTCCGAGGGCCTTTTTAACTTGGGGTTTCAAACCGGGAGGTTCCATCCCGTTGCTAGGTTTTTCCCGTTTCCGGGGGGAGATGCTGGGGAGACCTAAGGATGATGGGGAAATCCGGAAAGGGCCACCGTGTACCGAAAATGGGGGCCAATTTTTTTTTGGGCTTCCCCTTGGGTAAAACGGGAATCCCCATCGAAAAAGAGATATTTCGACTTTTTTGAAACTGGGCCCGGGAAGCGTTTTTTGTTAGCCGCTCTCAAACGAGATGCGGCGTGAGAAAATAAGGAAACATCCCCCGTTGTGTTTCCCTTTATATTCAACAAGCGCAACATTCGGCTTTTCTCAGAATCCCCCTTTTAAACGGTTTAATTTAAGTATTCGACATAATTTTGTCCCCTTGGGCGCGGTTTTGTTTTGGACTTTTGCGGGCGTAGGCTTTTTGAGCTCTGCAAACCGATAAACGCCTTTTCCCGGGCGCCCAAGAAAGATAATTTAAAAAAATTTTTTTTAAGGTTTGGAAATTAGGCCCCCTTTTCCTGACAGTCCCCTGGGGGGCCGCGCAGCCGGATATTTTGCGGGGATTTCTGTTTTTCCAAATCATCAAAATGCCTTTTTACAATTTTAGCTGTCCCAGTTTTGTTCTGATACCCGTTGTCCCGGCCCCCGGTTTAAAGGTTTCAGTGGACTTGGTTTGGGTCCAGGTGGTTTTCCCTCTGCCTGAAGTCCCCCCAAAATTTGTCTGGGACCGGCCCTTTTGATCTTTTATGCCAGGGTTGCCGGCCCTCTCTCGGCTGGAGCTGCATACCCTTTTTTTTGAGGGGAGCGAAAGAAGGCAAAGGGATTTCCCGGGGGAATTCTAGGCAAGTAGGGGAAAACTTTTTTGGGGGAATGTTTTCCGGTTGCCCAAAACCCGGGGGGTATTCCCCGTAGGTTTCCTGAGGTAAGGGGGGACCGCCGCTTCCCTTTTCCCAGGGCGGGTGGGGGGCCCCCCACCCCAGGGGGAGGAATCAGGGCTTTTACCCCCCACGAGAGGGTTCTGAACCCTGTGATGGGGGGGGGAGGGCCCCTTGGCCATGCGGAAAGCCCAAAGGGTCGGGGCGGGGAGGGGCCCCTCGAACCCCCGGGGCGGGCCCCCCTTTTCCCCAAAATCGCCATCCCCATCCCCCGGGGGTCCCGCCAACCCCCCCCCCAACCCCCGTCAGGGGCCCCCCCCCGCCCCGTGGCGCCACCGAGCCCCCCCAGGGTTTCCGTTCCCCACCGGAACCGTAGGGGCCCCCCGTCAGTAATAGATTTGGGGCTCAGTTTTTCCAGGATGGCGGGGGTTCCCAAGCCCCCCCGCATTTGTGGCCGGAATTTTCTTTCTGAGCCGATGGGACTCGTCCCGGCCCGCGTGCCGAGTGGAAGTGGATATCATAGGACCCCCAAGGGGCTCGGCCCTGGGTTTCCTTTTCCCCCCATTCTGTTTGTAGGCTGTGGAAAAACTTGCCCCAAAAGGTTTGTGGGGCCTGGGGGACCAGGGACCCTCGGTGGTGCCCAGGGGAACGGGGTTGTCAGGGGTTTTCCCCCCCATATTCCCTTGATGGGGTAAGAAAGTGCCGGGCCTCGGGAAAATTTTAAGACCCGACCCGGGGGTTTCCCCCGGGGGGGAGAGGGGCCCTCTTTGGGAGACTTTGGGGGACTTTTGTTTTTCCCCCCGAAGCCCCCCGGGGGGCTGTGTGGGATGTCCCTTTCCCCCAAAACAAAAGAACCCTTTTTTGGGGTCCCGCCCTGTCCCTCCCTCCCTTAAATGAAGCCGTTGGGGCGTGCTGCAAGCACCCGAGATGGTTTAGAGTCCGGGGTTCCTCCCCCGGGGGTCTGGGGTGTTTCCCGGGCACAGCTTCCTCCCCTCGCCCCTTCCCTCCTTCGGACCAGAGGTGGGCTTGGGGGGGGCCGCGGGGGGTCGGCAGTTCTCGGGTCCGAAAATTTCCCCGGGGGCCCCCGGGCTAAACGCCGAGCAGCCGACGAGCACCCGATGGGTGAAGGAGCGCAAGATGCGAAATAGTGAAACCCCGGTGGGTCGGGAGGGTTTTCCCCTTTGGCCCGGTTAGGGTTTTTGTTCCCCCCGTTGTTCCCCATGGTTAGTGCCCCCGGGGGGTCTGTAAAAAAGCGGGTTCCCCAGAGGAAACTCCCCACGAGTCGCTCCCCCACCAGGGATGGTAGGGCCCCGCCCCCCGAAAAAAGCCCAAATTTTGTAGTCACCACAGGTTTAAATGGAAATTTTTTGCCCAAAAAAAACTGTTTTAAATTAAACCGAACATTTTTAGATACATGTTTTTTCACTTTTGGTCATTTAAGCTTTGTTGATAGAGGTACCTTGCACTTAAATTTGAAAACCAGCAATTTCGTAGTCACCACAGGTGAATTGATAGGTGCCAAAATATACGTTTTATTTTCCCGTTTTCATTTCTGATACGTTTATATTTTGACTTTGGCGCAGGCCAGCTTTTTTGATAGAGCCACCTTTCAGTTAAATTTGAAACAGCAATTTTGTAGTCACCACAGGTTGCACTGATAGGTGCCAAAAATACCGTTTATTATCCGTATACATTTCAGATACTGTTTTTTTCACTTTTGGTCAGTCAAGCTTGTTGATAAGGTACCTTGCACTTAAATTTGAACCCAGCAATTTTGTATCACCACAGGTGAATTGATAGGTGCCAAAAATACCTTTTATTATCCGTTTAACATTCAAAACGTGTTTTTTTCACTTTTGCCCAGTCCAGCTTTGTTGAAAAAGCCACCTTGCCGTTAAATTTGAATACAGCAATTTTGTAGTCCCCCAACAGGTGAATTGATAGGTGCCAAAAATACCTTTTATTATCCGTAACATTTCAAAATACGTGTTTTTTTCACTTTGGCGCAGGCCCGCTTTGTTTGATAGAGCCACCTTTTCAGTTAAATTTGAATCCACAATTTTTTTAGTCACCACAGGGAAATTGATAGGTGCCAAAATACCTTTTATTATCCCGTATACATTTCAGATACGTTTTTTTTTCAGTTTTGCCCAGTCCAGCTTTGTTGATAGTGCCACCTTGCAGTTAAATTGAATCCAGCAATTTTGTAGTCACCACAGGTGAATTGATAGGTGCCAAAAATACCTTTTATAAACCGTATACATTTCGGAATAATGTTGTTTTTTTCACTTTGGCGCAGGCCACTTTGGTTTATAGAGCCACCTTGCAGTTAAAATTTGAATCCAGCAATTTTGTAGTCACCCCCAGTGTATTGATAGGTGCCAAAATACCGTTTATTATCCCGTAAAATTTTTCAGATAGTGTTTTTTTTACACTTTTGGTCAGTCAAGCTTTGTTGTAGAGGTACCCTTGCACTTAAATTTCAATCCAGCAATTTTGTTTTGTTTTTAGGGATTTGATAATAGCTGTGATTTGCCGCTTTTAATAAGAGAACTTTCCAAAACTCTTCCATACCTTCTCAAATTTTTATCTTTCTGAACATGGAGCGAAATTCATGGTAAACGAGCAAAGAGGGGGGTTTGGACA
>JAODAL010054281.1:0-24739 GCA_025379985.1 Phyllomedusa bahiana
GGGGTGCCCCCTAGCCCCTCAAAAGGGGGGGAGGTGGGGTGGGAATTTTCATTTTAAACTTCACCCCCCCATCGAAGTTCCTCCCCAACCCTTATCTAATCAGTCAGATCACAGCGGGCCCAGCACAGGACAGGCTAAATTTTACATAGTAATCAAGCCCATTGTAAATGCTCTCAATAGGAAGTTGGCACGCAGGTACGGGGGCACCTGAAAAAAATCTCCCTTTCCCTTAATTAGCATGAACAAATGCTAGCTCCAGTTTTAAAAGGGACTGCAATCAATCCAATCCAGTCGGGTCGTCTCCGATATTTCATACGTTTATAGGCGCCCAGTCATAACTGGTGCATGGCGAGTTCATTACACATAATATGGAACTCCAGCACGCCCACACCCTATTCCAGGTTTCCAGGACGCATGGGGGATGAGATATCCAAAAACCGGACCTCGGGTCCATAAGAATAGGCGTGTCTCATATCCAGGCGTCGGGGTAGCTCCAGCGGTTTTCTGATGGTACCCCCGGCTCGGTTCTGTGCCAAGGCCCTGCCGAGTTATAGTCCATTTTTGGGTTTGTATCAGAAACTGTCTGACCTGAGTGGGAGGAGTTAATAGACCGTATCTGGCTGACCTTGTGCACCCCCTAGAGGGCGGCGCAACGTCGAGATACACCCCAAGTCAGGCCGTCGTCCCTCCAGTGGGCCGGTGGGCTAGGCTGTTTTCGTCACACCGCCTCTGTTCCTCCTGGCTACTAAAGGAGGCCCGACAGCATCGAGCTATGATTTATCCTGTGTAGGTTCAGCTGGATGAGCTGTTGAGCACTTTGAATAGTATGGGCATCAATAGGCTGTAAGCTGGCATGGTGTACCACATGTAGCCATGTAACTAGCACCGATATAAGCCTTGTTTATGTGCGACTATAATACTTGTAATCACCGCCTCATGAACACTCGGCATTGTTTATCAGTAATTTTGCACTTGAGCAACCTCCCTTGTACGGTAATACTGGTGTTTTTATTCAATGTCTAGTAATGTACTAAGCAGTTGCTCCCTTTATAGATCGGTGTGTGAGTGATTTCTCATCAGTATTCTGCACCTGTGTATTTTCTTCCATGTGGCACTGGGGTTTTATTGCTTCCTATTGGGAGTTTTTTTGTTCTGCCATTGTGCAGAAGGTATGAATTGGTATTTTGTGATTTTAAGTAAATAATGTACTATTTTTGGGGGGGATCCTCAGGCTAGGCCTTCAAATTTGTAGACAGCCCCCTACATGTGGCCAAATAAAAAATATCAACTAAATACATTAATTAAAACCAAAATATTTTCCTCTTCAAAACTCGGCACGCTCTTTTCTGCGTCCATCCAGCCCATCTCCGTCTGCATGTGGTTAGATCACACATAGCAACTGCAATACACAAATTGCTCCAGACTGGCATTCAGGTTCTTGGCAGCATGTATTCTGTAAACCATGGTTCCACATCATGTGTGGCACCTTACCAGGTTTGGGGAAATATACTGGAAGCTGATGAAGTGCTGACCCAGTACGAAATGCGTTGTTCTCCGTACTTGTATATTCTGCAATAAAAGAAGGTACAGGTCTCAGACGTAGGATCCACATCTATCAGACATTTATGGCAAATCCTATAAATATCCTGTAAATGTCTGAAATGGGAACTCATATTATAACGATAGCAAGCTTGATCCAAATCTTTTGTATTGCAAAGAATTTATTAAATATATCCATATAATTCCAGGACAAACATTTAAAAAAATTCAAACTGGGGGTAAAAACAGAGCAAGGATACTTAAGTTCAGCGGTCCGGGGATTAAACTTCCCTTAGGCTATTCATCGTGGGGGTTGAGGGAGATGTTAGCTAGGACGGCACACACTCGAGTGTGCAGCTGTCTTGTCTAAAATCTCCTTGTCTCCCCACGAGTGAATTGCGTCCGTGGAATTTTAAAACCGGACCGCTGAACTTAAGATAACCCTTCTCTTTTTTTACCACAGTTTGAATTTTTTTTAAATGTTTTTCCTGGAAAATATGAATATATTTTAAAAATGTCTTTGCAATACAAGTTTGGATTTAGCTTGCTATCGTTATAAAAATAAATCAGAGAGTGAGAAGGCGTTATTAGCGCTTGGAGTAAATGGTATTTAAATTACAGAATCATTTAAAATTGAAAGTGAAATGGGAACTCTCCATTGAGGAAGTCTGCAAATAGTCTATGTGGAGTTTTTGCACAGTTCTTCCAATGCTCCATTTTCATCCTCCTTTATTGTCATATAAATAGTTGCTGTCATATGGGCATTGCCTCTAATTAAAGAATTATCTCCAACATTAAGTGCCACATGGGCACGAGTCCTGGTGACTGCATGGAATGGAGAAGCAGGACTCTAAACAGCACACCTTGATATGTTACATCAAATAAGTGATTTCACCCGCAGAAAGGCAGGCATGTGGAATTTTTCAGGTATTGCATAACTTTTGATAATTGTTCAAAACTGCATAAAAAGCATCACATGAAGTTTCCAAAAAGTTGACCGTTACCTTAACACTAAAACCATCATCATGCAGGGCTCAGACTTGCACAAGTCTTCTCTCATGAGGGCGGAATGGCATCCAAAGGTCACTTGAAGCACAAGAAGGGGTGTTATAGCACACTATTTCCATACTCCAGTAGTGGGGGGCAGCCAACTACACTACAGTGGTCTCTGATGCAGACCCTGACTAAAGCTGCGCATTAATTTACCGTAAATGTCCCATGTTCTCTGCAGCAGAGAGGTGGCTACTCATGCACAGTCACGGTCTGTTATAATAAGGAAGGAGCAAGGTACAAAGCCAAAACATGTGGACAAATCACATCCCATACAATACTTATGGGGGATCTTCTAACAGGGGGATTGCACTGTAACAGAGGACATTTTAAACTGATTGAGCAGTATAGCCAGTTTGGGTCCCTCTCCATTAGCTTAAACCCCCTCCACCCTCATCTTCCTTCTTAGGCCATGTTCACACGGCTTAATTGTGGGGCGTAATTACGCTCCGCAATTACGCCGTGTGGACGGGGGCGGGGCGGGAGCAGGGGGCCGGCAACTCGCCGGCCAATAGACTATCATGTAGTAAATGACATGTCATTTCTCTCCCCGCTCGGCGGATTCGCCGAGCGGGGAGAGGAGACGTAATCCATAGTTCTCTATGAGAACTGTGAATTACCGCAATGACTGGGATGTATTTCAGCCGTAATTCGCGCAGTACGCCGCAAATTACGGGCTGAAATACGTGCCCAAATAAGCCGTGTGAACATGGCCTTACTGAATCCTCACAATGAAAAACTTTCCTTATGACTCCTGGATTGAAGAATTCCCAGGAATCATACACAGAATTTTCCTAAATACTGGAGATGTCAGGTCATTTACAGAAATCATTGGTATCCAAAGGTCAGCATGATGACAGAGGAGGAATTAACAAATTAGGGAGCTGTAAGCCGGGGCATAACTACCGGGTTGGCAGACATAGCACCTGCCACGGGGCCCGGGCAACTGCTACCACGTCTGCTCCCCCTTTTTTCCGGCTCCTCGCCCGCCGGCAGTGAACATCCGTTCACCCCGGCGGGGGGGAGCTGGGGGGCCAGCGACCCTGCCTCAAACGCCCGGCCCTCTGGTACCAAACTCTGTCTGCCTAAATGGATCCCCTATAGCCTGGGGGGCAGGGAGTAAGGTGCTGGAAAAGTGAGGATTGTAATATATTTGTGTATAAATCTGCAGGGACTTGTCAGAGAAAAGTCACCTGTGAGTCACAAGATGTAACTGCACTGTAATCACTTATATTTTTGCAGATCTGGTACACTGGTGTTACCACTAAGGTGACTGCATGGGTAATAAACAGTCTCAGAGTCTTGTGCCTGGTTTTTTACCATTGTATGGTTCTGTAGGAGGAATAAACAGTTTGCAGAGTCGTGTACTTTGGGATTACCACTATATGGTCATGTATTGGGGGTTAAAATTTCAGTCCTGCAGAGCCCTTTTTTACACTTTGGGGTCTACCACTAAATGGGTGACTGTTTTGGGGGTTTAAAATTTAAAAGTCTGCAGAGCCTTTTTACACTGATACCATTCACTAAATAGGTCACTATAAAGCGGTATATTGGTCTTTGTATACTGATCAGTAATATTTTAGGGGTAATTTTTCAAATTTACTTTGTGGGTGGTAATTTGTGGGCTGGTTTTTGGGGTATAATCAGGGGGCCCTAGTAGTAGCATTATTTGGGTTTTGTTTTGGCTTGGTATAAACAGGAAATTTTTTTGTTTGCAGTATGATGGGGAAATAAACCCATGGTGAGATATTTGCCCCTTTTTATTATCTAGTATCTGCGTGCCCTGTAAATGTTTTGGGGGGGGGGGGCCCCATTTCCAAAAAGTTTTTCTATGGGGGCCAATGGGTTTTCTATTTTTCGCCCCTGGCTGGTTTAAAGGGTTGGGTTTTTCACGATGGGTTCTGGGGGCTGAAAAATTCCCGGGCTGAAACAAAGGCCCCCTCCCCATCGGAAAAACCCCCCAAATTTTGTCCTAAAAGGGCCGCCCCCCCAATTTAAAACGTCGGCCCGGTTTCCGGGTTTGGGCGTCTTCAGCGAGTCTTTTGCCCTCCCCTGCAGAACCCCTCGGAGTTTTTTCAAACTCCCCGGGGCCCGCAGCTCGTTGAGATCGGGGCTGAAATACACACCCTTTACCCAGGAACTCCCGCGGAACTCACCGCAGCCCCCAATCAAAGGGTTTCCCTCCTTTCGGGTGATCGGAAAAAACCCGGTGAAACCCCACAAGGGCCCGGGGGGGAAGGCCCGCACGTCAGCCCTGGGGACCTAGAGTAAACCCCAGGGGGTTTTTTGGTTTAAAAAGCCAATACCAGGACAGGGGCTGTTGCTGTTTCCCATCCCTGCCCCGTGTCCAAAAATGGGCACAGATTAAATGTGTTACATATATTTTAATATGCCAATACTTTTCTAAGTGTAAAAAAAAAAAAATGAAAATTTCTACCTTTTTGGGATTAAAAAAAAAAAAAAAAAAAAAATTAAAATAAAGAAAAAAAATAAAAAAAATTTAAAAAAAAAAAAAAATTTATTTTTTAAAAAAAAAAAAATTTTTTTACCAAAAAAAAACCTACACATATTAGGTATCACACGACCGAAAAAAACCTGTAGAAAAATCTAAAAAAGTTATTAAATTGAAAAAGTGAAGGGTGTTTGTAAAAAAAAACCCCCCCAAAAAGTAAAAAAAAATTCGGGTAATTTTTTGAAATTGGGAAATTAAACTATTCCCCCCTAAAAAACAAAATTGTTCGAAAAAAAGGAAGGCCTCATCCAAAATGCGTATTGAAAAAAATAAAAAGTTACGACTGTTGAAAAGAAAGGAGGAAAAAACAAAAAAAAAATTCTGGTACTAACTATTTTTTTCGGGCCCTGGGGCTTAATGGGTTATAAGGGCAGAACTCAGCGGGGATATGACGCTGATTTTCTGTCTCCTATGCCTTATTGTCACGGTTCACGCGCCGGTCCCTGCTATGGACCGTCAGCGTGCCTGTGTCTCGGTGTCCCTGGCTCTGTTCACTCACCTGTCCCGGGTCCTGCTGACAGGTCTGAGTCACCATGGCTTCCTCCATCTTCCTGTCTTCCTGTGCACACACGTGCTCCCTCTAGGGGCGCGCATGGTACTTAAGGAGTCAGCGTTCCTTGGTCCGGCCCAGTGACCTGTGACCTCTGGCTTCTTAAGGAGCTTCCTCCCGCAGCTTGGTGTTGGTTCATTGTTGTTATCCAGCACTAGAACATGGCCTCTTGGCTGCTGCATTGCTGCTGTTTGCTATACGTTCACCTGCACGTTTACCTGTGGAATATCTGCCTCTGCACCTGCTGGCCAATTCCTGCTGCTTGGCCTTGCCCAGTCCGCTATCTACCTGGACTGTGCCAACGTTCTCCGGCTATACCTGGACTGTCACCTGTTTAACGGCTGCGGTGTCCTGCCTCCGTACCTGCACTGCGGCTACCCACCGCCTGCATTTACCATCTGCGCCTGTGGTGGGCCCAGAGAATCAGTCATACCCAGGCATTTCCAGCTAGCCTGGTTGGAAGCGTTACACTTATGAACACCTCAAAGAAGTGACATGTCAATTCACTGAAAAGAATTCAGCACCGAGCAAAATCATCACATGACACTGATTTTCTATGGGTACACACATAGCAAAATAAATATGTCCTAGACCAGCCAAATATACAAAATGTAACAATGGCTTAATTATTATCATGTAATGTGATTGTCTCTTAGTTGATCATGTATAATGTTTGATATATTACCTTTTTGGCACACATTTCTACTAGGGATTTTGTCCCTATATACCTTTATACAGTGGGGAAAAAAAGTATTTAGTCAGCCACCAATTGTGCAAGTTCTCCCACTTACAAAGATGAGAGAGGCCTGTAATTGACATCATAGGTCGACCATCAACTATGAGAGACAAAATGAGAAAAACAAATCCTGAAAATCACATTGGGCTTATTGGAAAGATTTATTTGCAAATTATGGTGAAAATAATATTTGATCAATAACAAAAAATTCAACTCAATACTTTGTTATATATCCTTTGTTGGCAATGACAGAGGTCAAAACCCTTTTCTGTAAGTCTTCACAAGGTTGGCACACACTGGTGCTGGTATGTTGGCCCTTTCCTCCATGCAGATCTCCTCTATAGCAGTGATGTTTTGGGGCTGTCGCTGGGCAACACGGACTTTCAACTCCATCCAAAGGTTTTCTATGGGGTTTAGATCTGGAGACTGGCTAGGCCACTCCAGGACCTTGAAATGCTTCTTACGAAGTCACTCCTTTATTGCCCTGGCGGAGTGCTTAGGAGAACTTGCACAATTGGTGGCTGACTAAATACTTTTTTTCCTACTGTATATTCTACTGCTGTGCACCTTGCCTATGTGCACTTCTTTGCATCATGTATACACAACTAATGATGAACATTTTTATTAATGAGGATAGATGAAGGTCTTTTCCTTATCAGCACCTTAACTTTGTCATTCAAGCATTATGCACTTTAAGGTATTATTGTTTTGGTGTTATTCATTTTTCTATACGTCATTGGCACAGAATTCTGCTTTTTTATTGATATATATGTTTTTTCTTTATCGTGTCTATACATAAATCATGATCATTTCCTTGTACTTGATTGTACTTCTCCATTTTTTATGACTGATTTTTATATGTCTATGTTTGTCTTTTTATGTATTTTTTAATAAACTTCTGAGTTATTAATTTAATATCCAGATTTTTTTTGGTGACCTTATCAGTTACTTTATGATTTTCTATAGGAAATAATACAAATCGGAATACAGTCAGATTTAGTACTGAAGCCACCCCAGAATCAGTGTTCGAATCCAACGTGTGAACAGACCCTAATAGAAGGGATTGTCAAAATTGGACAGCTATTTACCTGTGCACTGACAGAGTCACTGTTATACTTTACCTCTAGATTTTGTCCCAATAATTTAATAGAATTGTTCTTCTCTTTTACACAAACTTAGAAAACCAATATCATTTTTAAAACCCAGTGACTGCACTACTTCATTAGAACTCTAGAGGGCAGCTTTTAGTAATAAAAGAATGTAAAGTTACATCCCTACGTAGTTCAGTACTTGAGAAAACTTAATTATGCAGGGGATTCTGAACTTTGTATAAGAAAAACAAAGCTCTGAACACTAAAAAAGATATCTTAAGAAAGTCAGCAACTCATTTTGTACTTACTAGTGCATCTCCAAAAATGAGAATATCATTCAAAAGATAATTGATATAAAAAATGTAAGCCAGATAGAGAAACCCACATATTGTACAGGCTCATTAAAGTGTGAATTACAAGGTTTAATAGAATATATTTGTGAGCCCTATAACAAAAAGAGTCATGGAGAACCCCTTTAATTTTCAATGATGCACTAGTATTTAGATGAAAATAACAAACTTCCAAAGTTTTCATGGTTCAAGCAAAGTCCATCACATCATAACTCATCCATTCCTACTAATCGTGTCCTATTAGCTGATGGGCCGGGAATATATATCCTTCACTATCATGAAAGATTGTGCTATATAGTGTTCAGAACAGCCCTAAAAGTGAGCGCATAAAGTTATATTTAGGGCCCTAATGTGGAAACAAACCATTGCAGTCATAGAAAGCCATAACATTGAAATAAGAATGTGGGTTTCCAAAAAATGGAGTGCTTAAGGGTATGTTCACACGACGTTTTTCAGATCCGTTTTTTGATCCGTTTTATCAGACCCAAAACGGATCCAAAAAACGTATCTAACATTGTGCAGTGTGATTTACATTGGTTTCAATGTAAAACACACATCTGTTCAGATGAGTGATTGCTGCTGCGTGTTTACTTTTCAATGCGTTTTTCGGATCCGTTTTAAGAATTGTCATGTCAATTCTACTTGCGTTTTACGCAAGTGAAATCCCCATAGGAAACAATGGGGTGCGCTTTTGGAGCCCGAAAAACGGATCCAAAAGCGTAACATACTTTTGGGTACGTTTTGAATGCGTTTTTGATACGAAAAGCGCATCCGAAAAACGCATTGGATTAAACTTTGAAGTGTACTGCATTAAATCGGCCCCTAGAGGTCTCATTTGATCTAGAAGAACTGTTTGAACTTTAGTAACCTAATGACCTACATTAGAAAGCCCACTAGGGGGAGTTCACAGCATTTTACATGTGTTTCCTAGGATGCCTAATAGAGGGCGCTATAACTGCAAGCATTTTACATGTTTTTTTATTTTTATAAATCATTTTATATAGAAATATAAAAGCAGTTTTTTTAGAAAGAAGGTTTATAAAAATTTTATAAAATTTTTTTTTTTTTCCCCCTTCCAAAAAGCTTTATTGAATCAACAACATAAAGCAAAATTATATAAACGTTTATATATCTCAAAACAAAATTGTAAACATCAAATCCCCCTTTTTCACATCTACCTCCTCATTAGAACAAAACTTGTATCTAAAGTTGTTAAAATTTCAAACAGTTTTATCCACTACATGAAACATATAGTTCCAAACCCCTCTCCACCGAACCTCCCAAAACCTTCTGCACAGCCACCAGGAGGGCGGAAAATTTACAAACACAAAAGGGGAATGGTTGTCCAATAAAGTCATTTTGTTATAAAAAAAAAAAAAAAAGGGGAAAATATAAATCCGCCGGTGAAAGGGGAGAAGAATAAGCAAAAAAAAGTAAGAAAAATATAACTGGTAAAAACTTTTTAAAACCGACAGAGTGTCCAAACCCCACCGCTGGGCGACTCCCAAAATTTTTTGCTCAAAAAGCAGATTTTAATCAACAGTTTCAGAAATAAAAAAAAGGAAAGGGGGTTGGGCAACTAAATAAACTTAATCCAATCCGAAACGCGGGACCTGAAAATTCAGGAACTCCAAAAAAAGATCTTTTCCATTCGCCCCCTTTGCATAAACCTATCCAGGGAGTTTTCATTCCTCCCCTATTTCCCCATTCTTTGGATGTGAAAAATTTCTTTAAAAACCAATCGTTAATGGATGGGACCTAATAGTTCTCCAGTCTAGGATCACCCTCTACTGTTTTGCCAACAAAAGGGGGAAAAAATGGGGTAGGGGGAAACATGGAAAGGGGGGGAAAAGACCCCGTGGTTCATTCTGCCAAAACCAAATTTTCCTTGTCTTTGGCAATAAAACCTCCAATAATCTTAGCCCAAATAGGGTTTTATGTCTGCACACCCACCAAAAAATGTACCATGGTCCCTTTCCCTTTCCACACCCAAAAACAGTCCGGGGACTGTTGGATACAACACTGCGAAAGGGGTTGGGCCCTGTCCATCTTGAGAAGTATTTTTAGGTTGAGCCCTGAATCGAAGGAGACAAGGTTCCGTGCGCCAGGGAGCACGCTTTGGGGCCCAATCTCCTCATTTCATCTAACCCCCCAGTTTTTTATCCCAACCATCTCGAATACAGGTCATAGAAGACTGTTATCAAAAAGCGGGCATAAACCCTGAGATGGTGTCTTTGGAGCACAACTGTTGGATGCACAGGGGCCCAAATCTCGAGGTCCCTACCCAGATCAAGCCAGTTCAGGGGTATCGAAGTAGTGCTTGAGCTGCGCGTACCAAAAATTTTCGAAAGTTCGGTTTCTGGGGGAGCCCCCTTCGCTATATGGCTTAAAGATGGCTTTTTTAAGGCGAAACAACTGTTTGTCAGTGGTCGTCTCTCTACATTGTCCCGTATAGAAGACAAGGGGCCGAAAACTTGCATTTTGGGGTACCTTTAAAATTGGGCCTTACTCCCCCGGGGGCATATAACTTATATTGCTTCCTTTATTTTCAAAAGACAGACATGGGGACCTTGAGACCAACGGAGAGAAACAACTTAATCCCTAAGGGTAGGGAATTTCCGGGGCAGAAAAGGTCACGGACCCACATACATACATCTTCCAGTTGCCCCAAAATTTTTGGGGACTTACAGGAAAACCAGTCAGCACTCGGGCCCGCAATCGCAGCACAAATTGATTTCAGTCGGGGAGGGCCACCCACCACCCCTTGTTTAATTAGAATGCCCCTGGCGATCCCCCGGTCTCGCATTTCCCCAAAAACAAAACCCTACCAAAACACTGTTCAGGTCCGGAAGGGGGCCAACGGAAGGGCAACTGGGAGAGTCGGAACAAAAAGGGAGCCTGGGGGGGACATTTTTTTAAAAAAATTTTAAAGAAACCCTCCAGGAAAACTCCTTCCGGTCCCCTTCCCAACAGAATTTGAAAACCTGGATGGGGGGGCAAAATTCAGTCGGAAAAATTCGTCCGTTTCTCAGATCTGAACACCAAAAACGGAAAAATGCTCTTCACCCCCCTTGAACATGAACTACTTGTAACAACCTTAATTTATCCACTCAGGGGGGAATTTATGCTACAAAAATTATAGAAGTTTTAATAATAAATTTTAAATGCAAATTTTATACATTCATATTAAAAAAGTGATTTTAAAAATTAAAAACATGTAAAAAGCTTGCAGTTAAGCGCCCCTTTAGGATCTAGGAAACCAAGAAAAATCTGGGTTTGGCCCTCTATTAGGGATCCTAGGAACACATGTAAAAGCTGTGAACTCCCCCCCTTTTTCTCCAATGTGTCATTAGTTTTAAAGTTCAAACATTTTAAATCAAAATCAAATAAACCTCAGGGGCCGATTTAGTATATTACATACCCCTACATACCAAAATATGTAAAGGTAAAGAATAACAAATTTTATTTTAAACTACAACCTTGATATAAATTTAAAAGCGTTTTCCCAAAAAAAGCATGCAAAACGCTCCCAAAAGCAACAAGCTGCTGCATTTTTGGATACGTTTTTCTTCTAGTGAAAAACGGATCAAAAAACGGATCCAAAACATCGTGTGAACATCCGCTCTTCTGATGCGTCTCTGGGTCCATCTGAACAGACCCAGAGAAGCATCTAACCATTAGCAGTGACTTTATCACTGCCGGCAATGACAGAAAACGCAGCGGCGTTCACATGAGTGATTGCCCGCTGCGTGTTTGCATGGGCACCTGTCGGGTCCGTCTTTCCGATGCGATACAAGAAATTATATGCAATTCTTGGATCGCATCCGAAAGACGGACCCGACAGGCGCGATGCAAACACGCAGCGGCGATCTCTCACAAAAAACGGTCTATTTTTTGGCTGTTTTCGATTTTTGAACTGTTTTTGTCCTGGTTTTTCCAGCGGTTATTGGACTGTTTTTCAAACTGAACAGTGTACTGACTGCAAAAGTATTCCTGATGAGTGCAAGAACCATGTGATTTTTTTTTTATCTCCACAATTTAACAATGATGCACAAAGGCCAACTTTTTCACTTTCACTTTAATCACATGTGCATGTTAACAGCATAAAAATTTGGTTAGTTTAGGCTAAAAAGAGGATTTATAGACTCTCGTTCACACTGAAGTGCTTTGCAGGACTTTCCTGTGTAAAAAAAAGTGCAAAAGGACCTCCAAAAACACACCCACTATAGGTGGGATCATTCCTCACTTTTTTTTTTGCCAAAACCAAAAACCACCCAAAAACCGCTCGCTCAGTTTTGAGCGGTTTACATTGACTCCAATGTTAATATTCCGTCTAGAAACCGGTTGGAAGAATGATCATGTTCTATGTTTAGCATACCGCCGGCGGTGTGAAAAACCGTCTGGCGGAAAAACAGTGCAGTGGGGACTGCTGGACGGTTTTTACGTTGAAGTCTACGGGAGAGAGTTGCTTGCAGGTTTTCAAATGGTTTCTAAAGCCGCAAACCATCTGAGAAACCGTCCAAAAACCCTTGGCGTGGGGACAAGCCCTAAAAGTCAAGATGTGCCCCCCCTCCTTCCTTCAGTCTTGTATGTGCAGATCACATTGAGTGATTTACTCACCTGTATTCAGTATGTGCTGATTTATGTATACAGGAATGCAGATAGAAAAGATCATCCTATTTGATATCCACAGCTCCTGGTTAATAAGGAAATATCAAAATATAATAAAACTATTAAATGCTGTATGGATAAAAGATAACAGTGCACATAAATCTAAATGTGAAAATACATTGAACATTGCTTACCAGATTTTACTCTGCTCACCCCCACTGCTATCTCCTATTACACCTACAATAAAAAGGTTTATGCACATGTGCTTTGTACCTGTATAGATCCCATATAGTAGCTGAGGGATCATGAACATGAGTGTGCTACAGCTCCATGCATGATCAGATCCTGCCCTGTAAGAGCAAGAAAACCATTTCCCCAAAAAATCATAATGAAAAGCTTTCTAGAGCTTACAAAAGTGGATACCCATATAGCCATATTATTATAAACACTGGGATATCACCATGTGTGTCCATATAGCAGAACTTATTAGAAGCTTAACCCCTTAAGCCAAACGCCTGAAAAGTAGTTAATGACCAGAATTTTTTTTTTAGTTTTTGCCTCCTTGCGTTTCAACAGTTGTAACTTTTTTATTTTTTCAGTGACGCAGTTGTATGAGGCCTGGTTTTATTCGAGACAAGTTGTACTTTATGGGGGAATAGTTTAAGTTCACTTATAATTAATTGCAGTATTTTTTATTTTTTTTTATTTTTTTTTTTTAATTATTTGTTTTTTTACACCATTCACATTTCACACGTAATAACTTGTTAGATTAATTCTACAGGTTATTACGGTCGTGTGGATACCAAATATGTGTAGGTTTTTTTGTGCGTGTAATGTATGTACAATTATTTTTTAGTAAATATTTATTTTTATTTTATTATTTATTTTTTACACTTTTTTTTACAGTTTTTATGTGTTTTTTTTTTTTTTTTTAACTTTTTTTTTACTCCCATAAAGGGGAGAACTGTTTAACATTTTTTTTTTACACTTAGTAATGTATTAGCATATTCATATATGCTAATACATTCTAATCTGTGTCAGTCTGACACAGGCAGTGATTAGGACAGCACAAAGTGCATCCTAGTCACTGGCTTCATACACTGACAGTCCTGGGGCTTCTCCAGGTCCCCAGGGCTGACTGAGCAGCCGTTCCCCGGGCTCTGTCGGGTGACCGGGTGTTCCGATCACCCGACAGAGCAGGGAAACCCTTTGATTGCGCTGCGGTAACGCACCGCCGCAATCAAAGGGTTAAAGCACCGGGTTGCGGAGGTTTCCGCCGCTGCCCGGTGCTCGCAGGGGATGCTCTGGGATCGGGGCTGTGTAGTACAGCCCCGATCCCAGCGCAATTGCGGTGCCGCAAACTCCGGTGTTTGCAGCGACGTCTAAAGACGTCGCTGCAGACGAACGACCCGCACCAGCCGACGTCTAAAGTCAGCGGGCGGTCGTTAAGGAGTTAAAGAGGGACATTCATGGCTTGTGGTGTGAAAGATCCATTCTTTTCTCTATATCTATACTTGAATGATTTCAATTTATACAATAGCACAAAATTAATAATAATAACCTTTATTTATATAGTGCCAACATATTCCGCAGCACTTTACAATGTAGAGGGTATAATTACAGACAGCAGACAGACATTACACAGTGAAAAGCTACTTACAGATCAGACACAAGGCGTGAGGTCCTTGCTCACAAGAGCTTACAATCTATTAGGATGTATGGGAGAGCCGAAGAGTGAGAAATGCTTGGTTTACACAATGGTCCAGCCATGTTACATAAATATGGGTTACATGAAAAGCAGATGAACCTGCCACCTAGACCAAACATCTATATACAGATAATTGCCTGTGAGTGTCCAAATGCAGCGAGTGACAGAAATGTGTGTGATAAAAAGTGTGTGTGTGTGTGTGTGGGGGGGGGGTTACCAATTAAACAACAATTTAAATGGAGTCCATTTTTAAATAGAAATTGCACCAACTCATGAAATGAGATTTTATCTGGTCTCTCACAGGCATTACGGAAGCCGACAGACACTTTCTTGATAAATATAATAAATGGAATAATGTAATTATATTACTGACAACAACAAGAGGAACATTTAAAGGGGATCCGTTGCCAATTTAATTTTTTTTTATTCATTTTTTTTTCTTATTAAGACAAAATACTGATACATATTTTTTTCTTCTTGATAGTTTTTATTTTCTGATTGTAGATTTTTTAATTCTGTTGTCTGTATATGAGAATGGGGGCAGCCATTTTGCCTGAGCTACTATTAACAGAATTTACAGAGATGTTTTACAGCAGCTACATGCACATAGGAGCCTGTGAACAGGATCAGTCCCATTGACTTCTACAGTAGAGTTTTCTCGGCATGCACTTTAACCTGGGAAGACGTCAGTGTGTAGGGAGGAGGAGAGGGTGAGCTGTGACTATTTCCTATTGGGACTGGTGGATCCTGTGTTATCTATACACATTGGTGTCATCTTTCGGTGTAATCCTGCTCGTGCTGATAATGAGGAGACTGCTGAAAAGTTTTCTCTACAGAACAGAAAGTCTCAGACTATTATTTGGCCTAGTGGCTAAAGTGAAAACCGTAGGACCTCAAGATTTTTTCAAAAATATTGATAGTGATATGGAAATTAACAAAACCCCATGAGAACGTATTTAACATAAAACATTAGTTAAACAATAGGTTATTTTCTGATGACACATTCCCTTTAAGGAATAAAAGCGGTACAGTACAATTGCAATTCCGACAAATTATTGCCCTCACTGCACAGGTATCCCTCCTAATCATCTACACACAGACCCATGGCTGTTCCCCTTCTCACCTTCCAGCCCCCCTGCCTTAGTTGCAGAGGGGCATGTACCTCCCATAGTAATGTATAGAGAGATTAATTTTCTGGGTCACACAACCAAGCTGTGTGTTTCAGCAACTCAGAGTGCAGGTCACATGTCTCGGTGGCAGCAGTGAGAAATCCTGTATTCAGCTGATGATAAGCAAAAGTACAGGCATTACTGTGTACCTAGAAGCAATTTCTGATAAAACCATACTTGCCAACTTTTGAAAGTGGAAAAGTGGGAGATTTTAAGGGGTGGCGCGCGTAGCGCTACTCTGGCGCCGTGGTCTTTTAAAGAACCCCCGCTGCCTGTTGGCGGCGGGAGGTTCACTGACTCTGCCGGAGTGGCGGGGGGGGGGGGGTGACCCCCATTAGCGGGACCCCCCTGCCAAAAGCGGGAGAGTTGGCATGTATGAATAAAACATAAAAAAAGTGGTGTGCTCCTTTAAGTCATTATGTCTGAAATCCAAAAATGTATCCATTTTTTTTATTATTGGTTTTGAAGTTCTTTGAATTACCAAGTTTCTTACAAAACTGTTCTTATAAAATAAACAAGAGAATAAAAGTTTCCAATTTCAATCATTTGTGCTGTGACTTGGGCATAAACCAGCTGAACAGATCTTTCTAGAGACTCTGCCTGTTTCCCACCCAAGCAGTGCCATGTCTGCACATCTGTCCCGCAGTATTCATTATTGGAACAAATTCATGGACCCTGTGTTGTAATGTTAATAATTGACAATGCACAAACTAGTTGTGCAAAACAGCTTCCATTTATCATGTATCTAAATGAAGCCTCTTGTTGATGTGTGTAATAGCCCACCTGTTTTGACCTAAGGCTATGTTCACATGGCGTAATTGCGGTGCGTACAGTATGGCCGCAATTATGCCAGGTGCTTTGGGAGTCACGCTAATACGTGCGTACTCCTGCGGGGGGAGGAGGGGGTGGGGCTGCAGCCCGCTGGCCCCATTAACAGTCATTACTCGTGGCGCGTATTCGCCGCAAGCAATTGACATGTCACATCTCCCCGCACGTGCAATACGATTGTATTGTACGAGCGGGGAGAGGACGTGTAATCCATAGTTCTCTACGAGAACTATGGATTACTGTAATTTAGGCGCGCATCTCGTTCGTATTAGATCGCAAATCCCGTGTGAACATAGCCCGAGACAAAATCCATTTAATAAAAAGCAAGAAAACTCATGGACCAGAGCCCTTATGTATGAAAGCGTAAAATAATAAGTGATCTCCTTCACAGCAACAAATAAAAGATCTGATTTTATAAATCACATTGGAAACATGAAAACCGATACCTGAAAAGCTATAGCAGTGGAGCTGTGCTACCGGCTGGTTGACCTCTGCCCATCAATTCCAGCTGAACACTCAACGTGTTTCATCCCCCACCCCAAGGTCCTGACCGATCTCACTGTATGGAGCTCCTAAAATTCTGATGGCGGCCTACCCACACTGGTCTAAGGCATCTGGTAATGTTTGGACGAGATACCGATCGGTCATAAACTAGGTGTTCACACACTGGGGGTCTTTCTTATGAAAAGAGCTTAGAAATCCCTTAACATTACACAGGTTCATCGGAATCAGCATTTGGTCAGTCAAGCTTCTTCTCTAGTGCACTCCTAGTCAGTACATATTAGGAAAAAACATATAAACTCTCTTCTTAAGTCATTGGGCCACATCTATGAAAACGGTCAATGGCTAAGACTTTCTTTGTTGCCCATAACAACCAATCAGAGCGCCCCTTTCATTTTTTTTAGAGCACTATGTGAAATGAAAGGGGAGCTTTGATTGGTTGCTATGGGCAACAAAGAAAGTCTTAGCCATAGACAGTTTTCATACATGTTATCCATTGTGTCTGAAATACAGTTGTCAAAAAGTCTCCAAAAAAGGGACTCTCATAAGAGAACAGAGAGTGACTTCTGATCACTATATTTACTATTTTGCCATAGGCAAAATTAAACTCTATCAGTTCTCTATCTATAAAACACTAAAACGTAACTTTTATTATGTACAACTCTTAACCTCTATACCCACTATTTAAAAACCTGATTTCTAACCTCACCATTTAACCCTTTCTACTTCAGAAGGAAGGAATAGCTCCTTTTCCATTATCAAGTCTGGTGGAACCCCACCTACCAACAGGAAAGCCTTATATATTAACTGGAGTTAGTAAATTGCTCCCGCCCCCGCTCCCGGCCACACGGCATAGTTGCGGGGCATAATTTCGCCCTGCAAATACACCGTGTGAACCTAGCCATAGAGTTTAAGTTTGCCTATGGCAAAATAGTAAATATAATGAAATACAGTTGTTTCGCAAGTTATATTTCAACATTATTTTCAACATACAATTTAACTTGAAACAAGACAGAACATACAATGGCATGCACAGTCCCAATTTGATACAGGTGTGAGGGACTGAAAGATCCAGCCAATCACAATGGGCATTTCAATAGTAATACCCCTGTTTTAGTGAAGTGCATGCAGTGATTGGTGGTCTATAGCTCCTCTCTACAGCACAGTGCGGTACTACATGTCCTGTGCTGCTCTTACATGTATTAGTGAGGTGCATGCAGTGATTGGTGGTCTATAGCTCCTCTCTACAGTACAGTGCGGTACTACATGTCCTGTGCTGCTCTTACATGTATAAGTGAGGTAAATGCAGTGATTGGTGGTCTAGTAGCCCCTCTACAGTACAGAGCAGTACTACATGTCCTGTGCTGCTCTTACATGTATTAGTGAGGTGCATGCAGTGATTGGTGACCTAGTCGCTCCTCTACAGTACAGTGCGGTATTACGTGTCCTGTTCTTCTCTTACTTGTATTAGTGAGGTGCATGCAGTGATTGGTGGTCTAGTAGCGCCTCTCTATAGTACAGTGCAGTACTACATGTCCTGTACTGCTCTTACATGTATAAGTGAGGTGCATGCAGTGACTGGCGGTCTAGAAGATCCTCTCTACAGGACAGTGTTGTACTACATGTCCTGTACTGTTCTTTATATATGCCAGAATGAGCGGCTCTTTTGGGCACCAGGTGAGATCAGCTCTATGTTATTTTTCTGCTACTTTGTGTATACCCCAAAGAAATTCCTGTCCTCGGCATAGAAAGTGATTTACAACTTGCAGCTTTTTTTGATTTTTACAGTGAAGGAAATAATTATTTGATCCCTTGCTGATTGTGTAAGTTTGGCCACTGACAAAAGCATGAACAGTCTTTAATTTTAAGAGTAGGTTAATTTTAACATTAAGAGATAGAATATCCAAAATACATTCCAGTAAATCACATTGTATAAATTATATAAATATATTTGCATTTTGCTGAGAGAAATAAGTATTTGATCCCCTACTAACCATTAAGATTTCTGGCTCCTACAGACCAGTTAGATGCTCCTAATCAACTCGTTACCTGCACTAAAGACAGATGTCTTAAATAGTCACCTTTATAAAAGACTCCTGTCCACGGACTCAATCAGTCAGACTCTAACCTCTACAACATGGGCAAGACCAAAGAGCTTTCTGAGGATGTCAGGGACAAGATCATAGACCTGCACAAAGCGGGAATGGGCTACAAAACCATTAGTAAGACGCTGGGTGAGGAGATAACTGTTGGTGCAATAGTAAGAAAATGGAAGAAATACAAAATGACTGTCAATTGACATCAATCTGTGGCACCATGCAAAATCTCACCTCGTGGGGCATCCTTCATCATGAGGAAGGTGAGAGATCAGCTTAAAACTACACGGGGAGAGCTTGTCAATGATCTCAAGGCAGCTGGGACCACAGTCACCAAGAAAACCATTGGTAACACATTACCCCGTAATAGTTTAAAATCTTGCAGTGCCCACATGTGCAGAAGGCGCATGTGCAGGTCCGTCTGAAGTTTGCCAATGAACACCTGGATGATTCTGTGAGTGACTGGGAGAAGGTGCTGTGGTCAGATAAGACAAAAATTGAACTCTTTGGAATTAACTCGCCGTGTTTGGAGGAAGAGAAATGCTGCCTATGACCCAAAGAACATTGTCTATTTCACCGCATCAATGGGAGAATGGATGGAGCCATGTACCATAAAATCCAGAGTGACGACCTCCTTCCCTCCGCCAGGATATTAAAAAAGGGTCGTGGCTGGGTCTTCCAGCAAGACAATGACCCAAAACATACAGCCAAGGCAACAAAAGAGTGGCTCAAAAAGAAGCACATTAAGGTCATGGCGTGGCCTAGCCAGTCTCCAGACCTTATTCCCATAGAAAACTTCTGGAGGGAGTTGAAGCTCCGTGTTGCCAAGCGACAGCCTCAAAATCTTAATGATTTAGAGATGATCTGCAAAGAGGAGTGAACCAAAATTCCTCCTGACATGTGCGCAAACCTCATCATCAACTACTAAAATGTTTGCCTGCTGTATGTGCCAACAAGGGTTTTGCCACCAAGTGTTAAGTCTTGTTTGCCAAAGGGATCAAATACTTATTTCTCACTGCAAAATGAAATACATTTATATAATTTATATAATATGATTTTCTGGATTTTATTTTGGATATTCTGTCTCTACATTCCCTTAAAATTATAGACTCTTCATGTCTTTGTCAGTGCTCAAACTTACACATCTCAAAGGGATCAAATAATTATTTCCTTCACTGTATGTGTAAAGAAAAGGTTAATAACAAAGGTTTTTCTTTGTTTTTATTTTTTAAATGCTGTAAATCACAAAGTTTTTTTTGTTATAAAAATGTTCTTCCAAAACTGGCAAAGAAGAGAAATTCCATTTTTAATAACTTGCACTGTGACGTTACACAATGTCTACTCTTGGACATAAACACTTTAACAATCTTTTTAAGACAAGCCTGTTTTTTTCACCCAACAGTGCCATGGCTCACACTGCCCCAAAATATTAATTGCTGAACATTTTACAATTTATGCCCCCTGTGGGTAATTTTTAAAATTGACAGTGCCAAACTAATTGGTTTCAAAAAACTTTTAATTAACCATTTATCTAAATAAAGTATCTTCTCAATATGCACAATGCCCGTCTATCCCGATCCGCTTTCAAATTTGGGGTTTTCCGAGAAGGGCAATTTCTAAAAAAAACAAAAAAAAAAACCCCCCAAACATTGACTAAATTTTAACAGGTTTCCCCGGTCCGGCCCCGAGCCTCCCAACCCGGCCCCTTCGGCCCCCCGACGGGGCGGGGGGCGCCGGGGCCGATTGCTGGCTTGGTCCACCCGCCCATCCACTCACCGCCTCCTTTTGGGGCGGTTGTTTTCCCTGCCGGCCGGGGCACATGTGGCCCTCTACGGGGGGTGCTTCCCATTAAATTTTTTGGGACATTCGCCAAAATTTAAATTTGGCCTGTTTTAAAAGGTTTTTGCAAAAAAACGTCACTTCCCTGCTGGTCATTTGCCCCAGCCTAAGAAAAGGTACCCAAAAAGTATTCCCTTTTCCCACCGTTACCAGCCCCTTGAGTTTCTCGATCCCGGAAAACCTTTTCCCCTTTTCCCCACCTTTGCCTGTAAACCCAGGAACATTTGGCCCCCCCGTTTTTAATTTTTTCCTGAGACTTTTGATTCCGGGCACGATTTTGTACCGCTCACCCCGGGGCCTCAAGAAGTCACTTTAGGGGGACGAATGGTAAACCCCCCCGCACAAGTATCCCCTTGCGGCGGGCCTTGGTGAAAACCGGGTCTCTTAAATTTTGTTTTTCCCCCTTTTTAATATATGTTCAAATTTTCCCGGTTTCCCCAAAAGCCTCAAGTTGTCCCCATTTGGGACCCCCAAACCCCCCAAACAGGGCTTAGAAAAATTTTTCCCCGCATCGAGCAAAAATCGTACAACAGGCACCATTTCACTCCCGTATGCTCAAACCCTATCCCACAACATTCCTCCCTGGAATCCGCTACGTCCCTGTTTTTATTGGCTCCGGGGCCCCCAAAACGGTCCTTTTCCCCTCGCTTTTTGGGGGAAAAAAATTGCCGGGGTATCAACCCCTGTCACCCCAAAAAAATATCGAATTTTTCCCGGGGGAGGTCAAGGGGGTTGTAGGGACCACACCCGGAACCCCTTGGGGTTTTTGGGGGTTTTTTCTGGGGACAGGAACGACCCTTCTCGGGATCTTCAGTTTTTCCCCTCCCGGAATTTGGGTTTTTCGAGAGCGCGCGTGCTTTTGTTTTAAAAAGGGCCCCTCTTTTTTGTTAGGGTCCTCCCCCAGGGGAAAAAATTAATGGGCATTTGATCTATCATTATTAGCATAGTATAATCAAAAGGGTAGCATCTTGTTAGCAGCTGTACTGGGGTTTCCAATGAAGGAGTCTATGTATGGACAGCCAGATCACTTTTGAGATCTTGAATCAGTCTGTCATCAACCCTCTAAAGGGGGCTGTCTCTTTTAGATGGAGATTGTCTCTTATTAGAGTGATTTCTTTTTTTTTTTTTTTACAAATTAAAGTTAATTGTGTATAATTCACATCACAGCAAACATAACGGTATCTCTACAATTGTAATAACCAGACCTTTGAATTGAACATTAAAGTGAATGGTATAAAACTAAAACAAAAGGCAACAGCTGAATCATCTTATTTGTTTCTTCCCCCAAAATAAAACTTATTTTAAATTATATATGAGTCTATATCTTATCCCAAAATGGTGTCCAAAAAAGCTGCGTCGCAAAGTTCGATACAGCACTGGAACGGTAAACTCCCAACCATAAAATCAATGAGCTTTATTGAAAACCATTCAAATATCAGCATCCGAATGCAAGATAGAATCGTTCTAACGCGTTTTGGGTGACGTACCACCATTATTCAAAGCATAACACGTAATGCTCAATATCTCTTTAAATATACTTAATAATCTAAAAACATATTACTCACCTGGACATCACGCTGTCCCGCTTCGAAACGCTACGAAAGATTGCCTCCGGGAACGGAGATCCAAAACTGAAAATAACATGCAGTCATGCACATAATGGAAAAAGAGGAAAGACCTGGTACTGGCAAAGCATGTGCACCAGAAGAAAACCTCAAAATAACGAATGAAACAAGAGCGGGGCAGCGAGAGGCACAGGACGAGTTGTTAAATGAAACAAAAGAGACAAACAACAAACACAAGACGGCAACAACAAAAGCATTCGCTATTTTGGGGGTTTCTTCTGGTGCACATGCTTTGCCAGTACCAGGACTTTCCTCTTTTATCCATGACTGCATGTTATTTCCAGTTTTGGATCTCCGTTCCCAGAAGCAATCTTTCGTAGAGTTTTCGAAGAGGGACAGCGCGATGTCCAGGTGAGTAATATGTTTTTAGATTAGTAAATGTATTTAAGGAAATATTCAGCATTCTTTGTTATGATATGTATAAGGGTGGTACGTCACCCGAAACGCGTTAGAACAATTCTATCTTGCATTCGGATGCTAATATTTTAATGGTTTTCAATAAAGCTCATTGATTTTATGTCTGGGAGTTTACCGTTCCAGTGCTGTATCGAATTTTGTGCCTTTGCATATACCCAACGTCTCCTCCTGACGGCTTACGTGCACGGACAGCTTAGCTGCTGACTTCATTTTTTGGTGAGCTGGCATTTGCCTTTTTTTCTCTTTATATCCACAAAAGCTACAACACGTCCCCTTAAAAACAAGAATTAATTCACTACAAAAAGGAAGAATATGAAAATAACCCTGGCGCATTGCCATCACAGACATGTATGGCATATCTTCATTCTCCACCCAGATGTGATGGCCAGTGGCCACCTCACCGAGCAAGGAGAGGGCTTCATTCTCAACATGGGTGATTACCCGCATATTTCTGAAATTTATGGGAAATCCTGTGAATAAGCCATAAAAGAGTGTGATGGAGATGCCCTTGGGTTGTCCGCCTCTCCTTTTGTTAGCAAAAGCATGCTGCTGAGCCCCCAAATAACAAAACCTACTCACCTCTGTAGTAACATTCATTTTAGAGCTGTATCGCTGAAATAAATGCCAATCTAGAAGTAGGTTCTTTTTAATTTTCTTGGGTGCTTAGCAGGATACTGTCATTACCATCAAAGAAGGTGGACAAGCCCTTTAAATACTTTCTTTTTATTGTTTTTTTATTCATCAATAAAACATTTGGAGATATACACTTTGGACCACTGTTTGTTTCCTCTGGTTTTTGGGATATTTTCACTTTTACTGGTGTAATGCCCTTCGAGCATGATACTGAGAGGGTGCATCTTCTCGAGTTACAGTATTTGGGTCATCGGGACACCGACACTATTCATCGCATCGATATCCATATTCAGTTGCAGTGACTGGCACTACTGAACCAAGGGAGCATTTTGGCTTATTTCAGCAGCAAATATTACACCACACAAGAAGATGCTCCTTTCCATTTTTGTCTAGTGCTTGTGACCATAAAGGGGTTGTTTCATCATAGACATTGATGACATGCTGTGGCCAATTACAAATACCTAAGTATTAGTGTTATAAGAAGTCTTATGGTGCTTTCCTATACCGCTACCATTTCACTCTGGCTATATGCATGGGTAATAGTGGTTTGGACCTTTGCCGAGATGATATTGGTGACATCACCCAGTGTGAATAGCTTATAAGAAAGGTTTCTCACACTAAATTGTAGTTCACTTGCTCAAGTGATAGAAAATGAAATAGTAGTGACTTTTTTATTCTTTGCAATACCTGTGATGAGACAAAAGTGGCACCGTGTCTGGTTAAAATCCTGATCATGGGGATCACACATTAGTGACAAATCTTGGCCATTAATGTATAAAAGTGCAGAAGACCTTTAATTTGTATTGTTTTTTTTTAAGGGGTCAATATATTGAACTTTTATTTTTGTCTTCTTGCTTTTAGTCCTTAATAGAAATCTATTGGCAGGAAACAAAGGAGTTAATACATGTTATACTGCATCCAGATTTTTACAATATCTTATAAAAGAACTGTATTTGAATAAAACTTGGCAGGATCGCTACTATTCTTTGTCCAATTTTCCATTCAGCCCAGTGTGATCCAAAAACATGAATAAGCAAAATTCAGACAAAAAGACATTTTTAACACATAAGGATTGTGGAAAGTAATGTAGAAATTGATAATAAAACAAGTCAACAACACAAATGAAGCAGGACAATAAACAGGGATGTCTTCTGGGGCCCCTGCACTCTCTTCTACCTGAACTATCGCTTCAGGACATTTCCCAAGTCCCCCACACTTATAGGGCCTAACACCAGATTTGCTGCGATGTGGGAGCCAAGCATAACATATAGTGTAATGGAATCATTCTGACTCTGGTGCCTGATGATGAATATGAGCCCCTGAGCTAGCTGGAACCACTGAAACAGCCGCTTATCATGCTTCAGCGTCATCAATAAAACACTGCATGTGGACATGGTGTGATAATGATACGGGATGGAGGAAGCATCACGTTCTGCTAAATACATGGAGAATTTAACCCTTTCATGATTCCTCCATCCCCCCAA